>CAUJRU010002252.1:0-86448 GCA_963277665.1 Viscum album
TATTCATATCATGACATAATCAATAATTAAAAGTTTAACACAATGAATTGAAATTGGTTAAGGAAGTTCCCTTACAGAAAATCGATAGCCTAACTACATCACTATAAAATTCAAAAAATGAGCTGATGAGAGATTGTAACACCAGAGAATTTTATGAGAAATATTTTGTTTTTATGTTATATAAATCATCAAAGGAATATTTCACTACACACAACACTATCTTGGCTTGCTTTACACGCAACTGCGGCCTTCCTCGATAGCTTGCGTCGTACGCAATACCGATTTTCACTAATCAACGATATGCTATTAAAATATTATTAAAACTAGCCGTTATGAATATTAATAACCACTTTTTGAAATTTTTGAAATTTTATTTTTCAAAATCAACTTCATTTTTGTATTTGGAATATCAAAATTAGCTTAGGGTGAAATTTTTGTACTTTTCGGATAACTTTCATATTCTCATGAATAGTGAAAATTAGTAAATTTTAATTAAAAACAATTTTTTTAATTGAAATAATTAATAGTGATAAATTATTAATTTGAGTGGTTTTAAATTATATTTAAAATATATTTTTACAATTTAATACAATGTTGTTCATTGGATGTAATTTCACAATAAAACCAGACATAAACAAGTGGTAATCTTTTGATAGTTATTATCTCTTAAAAACACGCTATTTGTCATGACGACCGGAATTAATTTTTAAATTAGTTAATGTAACTGATAAATTTTGAATTTGGTAAAATAAACATCATTTTTGAATTCATAATATCAAATATTGCTTATGCCAGATTTTTGGTATTTTTCTGGAAACTTTCATTTTTTTATGAATATTGAAACCACTAAGTGGTAGTTAAAAAACTAAATTTTTTCATAAAACTTAATTTTACCACTTCTGTGAGTGTAATTTAAAAAATATTAGAGACACGGTTAATATCAAGGACTAATATTTGTTTCAATGAGATTAAAATAATTTTTGGTGAATAGTAACTTTTTACTTTTTTTACTACGGTTAAAAATAAATAGGGTAGTTAAGTGTAAAAATGATATTATTATTACCCTAACACATGTCCTAATTCAATTGGATAAGTGTAATTCTACCAAAAACAACCTTAGGAATAAAATATTATTATTTATGCCCTCTTGGATTAGATTAGGACATTTATTATCAATTTATTTAAAGAGGGGTTAAAATAGTTAAAATCAAAGTTTAATAACTAAAGAATTTTTAATATAGGGTTATACATAAGATAAATTCGACTATAAATATTAATTAGAAAGATAAAAATATTTCCTACATAATGGTAGTTTATTTGTAATTTTTAGACATTAAATAATTTAATTTATTTATGAGACAAAAATGATGCAGTAATTATCTTATTAATGAAATATTGACATAATTGATGTTATAAATACCCAAATAAATGTAATTTGAAACTTTTAATGAATTCCACTAATTTTATAGGTTATTATGACATGTTAGTATTTATTTTATTAACTTTTTTTGAATTAATCAATCTATTATTATTTTCACAAAAATCAATTACCAACTTGTATCAAAATTGACAAAAAATAGTTTTTAAAACAAATATTATATTATTAATTGTTATTTTATTACTAAAAATATAAGGATCGACAAAATTACTTATATAAGGATATATATATAAATAATAAACAACTTGGGGTTCGTTTGGCTTGTTATTTTATGTTTATTAGCCTTATAGTGTAAGAACACAAAAAGACACGATAAAAGTAAAATTGTCTAACTTAATGTTAAATATAAATGGTAAGGTTAAAATAGGAACCTAAACTTGTCTAAATTCTATTGGATGAGCGGAGTTCGACCCATAACCACCTTATCTTATAAATAAATTAATTTGGAGCTATTTAAAACCGAATTTGTCTTTATAATAAAATAATATTTTTAGTTATTCCAAAGGTGCCCCTCTCCTCCCTTATAAAAGGGCACCTCCTCCCCCTCTTCCTCACACCACTATGAGCTTTAATGATTCGCCAAAACCTGCCACATTCTCCTCTCCACTTCCCTAGAGACATCCTAGAGGTCCTGGTATTCTTAAAAGACCATTTTTAGTGCCCTAAAAGGAGGTCTCAAAGAAGCGCTTCAAAGAAGAGGTAATGTCCGTAACCGATTCTTTCAACATTATTTCTTCTTACACTTCTTCTTATTTAGTTGTTTAATTATGATTTAATAACATCTGTATCACTAATATACTGATATGTTATTATAAGTATGAAACAACCCTATTTCACCATCTATCCGTCCTACGGAAAATGAAATCACCGAGCGTGCGTACGTACGGAATACTGTCTCCTCGCCGTGGTGTAATCTATTTTCCACCACCACCTTACTCGGATGGGTATAATGGTTTAAATAATAACTATATATGATTATTGATTCTGAAATATTACACATACACTCCAATACAATTACATGATCATGGGAACAATATCATCGTTCGTGCGTACATACGGAATACCGTCTCCACGATGTGATTCGACTCGTTATACATGATCTTCATTGAATAATGATTATATAAATGAATTTAGTGAATTAATATGATATATATTACACTAATAACATTATTGAAATGAGGTATCTATAACATAAAAAGAAAAATAAGAATTTATTCGACAAAACGCGCATAAGAACAAAAAGTAATAAACACCCGAATAACAAGTAGTAATGAAATATTACTAATAAGAATATAAGAATATGACCATATATGATATAATAAAAATAAGTATGATTCTGGAATAATTCAATAACATTATTTAAATCATTATACAGGAGGTTCGGACACATACGGAGAAAATCGGACCTAAGGTAAGGGAAATATCACAATCTCATTTTTTATCCGAGATTGTTTAGACTTTGAAATTTACTAGGGTGTATTTTATCATCCACATCCATATTTCCTCAAAGTGTAATATTATTTCCATCCACCTAAAATTGTTTATATACAATTTTACCCTTCGGTGAGTTTTTAGTAATTGATATAAAAGGAATTTTTTGTCGTTTTTCATACGAGGTACTTTTTGACTTTTCCGACCAAAGTATGAGAAGAATGTTTTTTTTAACTTATACGGAATGAATGGATTTTTAAAACATTATTTCAAAGAAGCTTCATTTACATGTTTTCATGTTTATTTTTAATCAACTTCGTTTAGTTTAAAATTGTATGACATGTTAAGAAAGGAAAAATGTTTTTAAAGTAGAAAGGATATTTTCCTCAAGAATGGAGTTCAAGTGTTTTATCAAAATTATTTTCCTTCTAAGATAATATAGGGTTCTGTTTCTATACCTATTTTTACATTGATTTGATTATGTTATGATAGAAATATTATTATGATGTCCTTTTATCTTATATGGATTATGTTATGATGTCATGATGTTTAAGATTCCCATTTTTATTACATGGGTTATTCTATGATGTATGGTATATTATTTTGTGGCACACATAAGAATGGTATCATTATGAGATGGGTGGGACCTATATCTCCCTCCAATTCATTGTGTAAAGATTTTATATCTCATGAGATATACATGGCTGGAACGGCAGGTTAAACCGGTTTAGTGAAACAGGACTGAAAAGATGAGTGAACTCGGTTCAGAAATAGAATTTGTCCACTAAGATAGTCTTGGAATGAGTCTTGACTAATAAAAAATGATTTTCTATGATTATGTGTGTATTCCACAAATTGTTTTATGTTATGATTATTGGGATTACATTTCACTACCATGATTTATCCCATGTTATGAAATTATGATCTCTTTTGCAGGGTATGATTTCCAAAATGTTATATTTTTATTTTGATGTGATCGATATTTCTTTTGATAACCTTACTGAGAATTTGAGCTCAACATTTTCTATGTTTTCTTTCCCCAGGTCAGGAATAAGGGTATTAAGTAAGATATGCCAAAAAGGGACTGTAGATATGATGAAATAAATGGGAGACAGTGTAGATGCTTTATGAACCAGTTGATCATGTTTCCCAGTTTCTAAAGACACTATACCTATATGGTCTTTTCATGGTTTTTTTATATGTTATAATAAGTATGCTTCAATTCTGAAGTATTAACCATGTATGTAAAGTATGGGTCGTTATAGTTGGTATCAGAGGAAAGGTATAGTCAATCTTTGGAAACTAGGATGTGAAAGCCTTAGTAAGAACCCTAAGGATAATTCAAAGCATAGAACACAATCTTAGTGTTTTAGAAATGACCATGAATAACCTAGGATAAGACCTTAAGTGTTAAAATTTATTCTTGATTATGTGGTTTTCCTATTATAATTAGTGTTGCTCACACTATTCTTCTTTGTTTTAGTCAAGGGCTAGAACCCGAAGGAACCGTGTTAATGCGGAATGCGATGGGAAATGCAATGATTGTCCCCCTGAGCAACCAAAAGTTATGGGATATTGAATGAAAAATCATATAGCCATGCTCACACAACTTTCTCAAGCTATGAATCATGCAGGACTTCCAAACGAGAAAAGGAAGGAGAAAAATTATGTTGAATCCTTCATGAGGCAGCATCCACCTTCTTTCAGCGGGTCTACTGATCTATTAGTTGCTGAACAATGGATTAGTACTACTTAAAAAATATTTTCAGTTCTTTAATTTTCTGAACATGATAAATTCATCCTAGTAGTGTATCGTTTGGAAGGAGATTCTGATCAATGGTGGAATCTTATTAAGAATATGATGCAAAGGGATGAAATTGATTCCATGGAATGGGACGAGTTCAAGAACTTATTTTTAAATAAGTAATTCCCTTGTATTCTCCGAACAAAGATTGAGAAAGTGTTTCTTGAACTGAAGCAAAAGGATGATGAATCTTTTGGTACCTATGAAGAAAATTTTACAATACATGCAAGGTATGCTTCTGGTATTATTATCCAACCTGAGAGTAAGATCGATCGATTCTTTAGTGGCTTAAAACTGTGTCTTCGAA
Organism: Viscum album; assembly: GCA_963277665.1. Taxonomy (NCBI): domain Eukaryota; kingdom Viridiplantae; phylum Streptophyta; class Magnoliopsida; order Santalales; family Viscaceae; genus Viscum; species Viscum album. The sequence continues at coordinate 4,981 of CAUJRU010002252.1, forward strand.
GGGCCTTATCCATAAGGGACTTTAATAGCTATGAGGAAATCGTTTGATGTGCTCTCAAAGTTGATATGGAGATTGGAGTAACCCATCAGTCATATGGGTTTGATAAGAAGAGGAAAATGGAATTCAAAAAAAAATCTAAAGAGCACACTGAAAAGAAGATGAGTTTTCCCTTATGCTAAAAGAGTGGAAAAAATATGGAGGGAGTTTTCTTAATGGGACAAGTAAATGTTTCAAATGTGGAAAGGAAGGTCATCAGGAATTTGAATGCCGCAATGATGGGAAGAAGATGTCTAGTGATGCGAACAATGAAAAGGCGACACAGAGTGCACCTCCTACACTTCAATGTTACAAATTCAAGGAGATGTGGCATTATTCCAATCAATTCCCAAATCAAAGGGTTGGTGATGATGGTCGACGTCAACAAACTCTTAAGGCTAAAGACAAAGGAAAGTCACATGTAATTTCTATCAGCGATGTGGAGTACGATAACGATGTGGTGAATGGTAAACTTACCATCCACTCTAAAGTAGAAAATGTTTTATTTGATTTTGGATCCACCCACTCTTTTATTTCTAAATAATTTTCTATGAGTATCACCATCTTACATCAACAATTAGATGTTGAGTTAGTTGTTACAACCCCTAATGGCACAACAGTCGCATCAAAAGTTTATAATTCTTCCTCAATTGAAGTTTGGGGGAAAGTGCTTCCTGCAAATCTTGTGATCCTTCCTATAGTGGAATTTGATGTGATTCTTGGCATGGATTGGCTTTCTTTATATAGAGCTCATATCAATTTCCAAATAAGGGAAGTCACATTTCATATTCCAGATCAATCTATGATCGTCTATCGATGCAAGGATGAACATAACCTTCCAGTGAAAATTTCTTCTATCTTATGGGTCTTGATTCCACTAAATGAAGGTTATTTATCTCAAATAGTTGGTGAGAAACTCATGATTAAAAATATTCCCATTGTACGGGAGTTTGATGATGACTTTCCAGAGGAATTTTCGGGTCTTCCACCAAATCGTGAAGTTGAGTTTTCAATATAACTCGTACTGGGTGCTTTGCCTATTTCAAAGACACCTTATAGAATGGCCCCAATTGAGTTGCAAGAATTGAAGAAGCAACTCCCAGAGAATCTTGATAAGGGATTCATACGCCATAGTGCGTCACCTTGGGGAGCACCTTTTCTATTTGTTAAGAAGAAAGATGGATCAATGAGTCTCTGCATTGATTATCGAGAACTTAACATGATCACTATCAAGAAAAAATATCCTCTCCCGTGCATTGATGACTAATTTGACCAACTACGCGGAGCTCAATACTTTTCCAAGATTGATCTCCGTTCAGGGTATCATCAATTAAGGTTCAAAAGGGAGGATATACAAAAGACGGCTTTCCATACAAGGTATGGACACTATGAATTTATAGTGATGCCATTTGGTCTTAATATGCCCCTGTTATCTTCATGGATCTGATGAATAGAGTCTTTAGAGACTATCTTAATCAATTTTTGGTAGTCTTTATAGACAATATTCTTGTCAATTCAAAGAGAAAAGAATAACATGAAGATCACTTGAGAATTATATTGAAGACCCTGAGAAAGGATAAGCTTTATGCCAAATTTACCAAGTGTGAATTTTTGATTCAAAAAATTGCATTTTTGGGTCACATAATTTCAAAAGAGGGGATATATGTGGATCTAGCAAAAACAGAGGTCATCGAATGATGGTCAAGACCAACAACAGTAACTGAGATCCGATGTTTTCTTGGTTTGGCTGGATATTATCGACGTTTTGTGAAAGATTTTTCACGATTATCTAATCCACTCACCAGGTTGACTCGGAAAGGAGTTAAGTTTGTTTGGACGGAGTAATGTGAAGAGAATTTCAAGGAGTTGAAAAGAAGGTTATCTAGTGCACCTGTGCTCACACTACCTTGTAGTTGAGAAATGTTTTTTATCTACAATGATGCATCCAAGAAGGGGCTGTGGTGTGTTATTATGCAAAATGATATGGTGATAGCTTATGCCTCACGATAGTTGAAAATCCATGAGAAAAATTACCCAACACATGATTTGGAGTTAGCTGCAGTAATCTTTTCATTAATTATTTGAAGGTATTATCTTTATGGAGAAAGGTGTGCCACTTATACTGATCATAAAAGTTTAAAGTATATTTTCACACAAAAGGAGATGAATATGCTCCAAAGAAGATGGTTGGATCTGATTATGGATTATGACTGCTCAAACCATTACCACCCTGGGAAATCAAACATGGTGGGAGATGCATTAAGTTGACAAAACCATGCCAGTTTATCCCTGATGAGGATCACAAAAGATCCAATATTTATTGATTTACTAAGGATGGATCTTGGAATTATAATGGAAGGGGGAAAATTGTATCTTTCTCAAATGAATGTTCAACCATCTGTACATGTGAAGATTAAAGAGGCACAGAATGAAGATGTAGAGTTACAAAAGAAGGTGAGAAATATTCCTGAATTCAACCTTGATTGTGATGGGATAATAAAGTTCAGGAATCGTGTTTGTGTTCCTCCCATCCTAGAATTAAAGAAGGAGCTGCTGGATGAGGCTCATAGTTCTTCACTATCTATTCATCCTGGAAGCACGAAGATGTATAGGGACTTGAAAGAGTACTTATGGTGGGATGTCATGAAAAGAGATGTTGCTGAATATGTCTCTTGATGCTTGGTTTGTCAGAAAGTTAAAGCTGAGAGACAGAAGTCTAATGGGATGTTACAACCATTACCCATACCCGAATGGAAATGGGAAAACATCACTATGGACTTTATCATAGGACATCCTAAAACATCCAAAGGAAATAATTCTATCTGGGTCATAGTTGATCGTCTTACAAAGTATGCACACTTCATTGCTATTATAGAGGATTTCTCTCTGGATTAGATTTCCAGGATTTATGTAAAGGAAGTGGTAAGATTGCATGGAGTACCACTTTCTATTATGTCCGATCGGGATATGAGGATTACCTCAATGTTCTTGCGAAGTCTTCAGCATACTCTGGATACATAGTTGAGTTTCATCACTGCTTAGCATCCTCAGATAGATGTCCAGTCTGAGAGAACAATTCAAACTCTAGATGAAATGTTGAGAGCTTGCTCTATGTATTTCAACGGTGGTTGGGATCAACACCTACCTTTGGTGGAATTTTCTTATAATAATAGCTTTCACTCCAGTATTCAGATGGCTCTTTATGAAGTTCTCTATGGAATGAAATGCAGGACTCCAACTTTCTGGGATGAAGTTGGGGAAAGAAAGCTATTAGGACCTGATATTGTTGATGAGATGGTAGAAAAGGTCTGATCTAGTCAACAACACATAAGAGCAGCTCAGAGTCGACAGAAAAGTTATGCCGACAACCGAAGAAAAGACCTAGAGTTTGAAGTGTGTGATAAAGTGTTCTTACGAATATCTCCCTGGAAGAGGGTCATGATATTTTGAAAGAAGGGGAAGTTGAGCCCTAGACATATCGGTCCTTTCGAAATACTGGATAATGTTGGAAAGGCAGCTTACCAATTAGCGGTTCCACCGAATCTCTCTCAAGTTCACGATGTGTTCCATGTATCTCTCCTGAGAAATTACATACCTAATCCTTCACATGTACTCAACTCAGAAGTTGTACCACTGGAGCAAGATCTTTCTTACGAAGAACAGCCGATAGAGATTTTGGATTGTAGAGAAAAAGTCCTACGAAACAAGACCACTCTCTTGGTGAAAGTGTTATCGAGGAACCACCAATTAGAATAAGCTACATGGGAGCTTGAGGATATGATGAGGGAGAGGTATCCTCATTTTTTGTTACAAAGTGATGAATTTTGAGGACGAAATTCATTTTAAGGGGGGTAGAATGTGACACCCGAGACTTTTATGAGAAATAATTTGTTTTTATGTTATATAAATCATCAAAGGAATATTTCATTACACAGAACACTAGCTTAGCTTTCTTTACACACAACCGCGGCCTTCCTTGATAGCTTGCGTCGTACGCAATACCGAGTTTCACTAAACAACGATATGCTATTAAAATATTAATAAAACTAGCCATTATGAATAGTAATAACCACTTTTTGAAATTTTGTAAATTTTATTATTCAAAATGGACTTCATTTTTGGATTCGGAATATCGAAATTAGCTTAGGGTGAAATTTTGGTACTTTTCGGATATCTTTTATATTCTGATGAATAATGAAAATTATTAAATTTTAATTAAAAACAACTTTTTTAATCGAAATAATTAATAGTGATAAATTATTAATTTCAGTGGTTTTAAAGTATATTTAGAATATATTTTTACAAATTAATAAAATGTTGTTCATTGGATGTAATTTCACATTTAAACCAGACATAAACAAGTGTCAATCTTTTGATAGTTATTATCTCTTAAAAACACGCTATTTGTCTTGACGGCGAGAATTAATTTTTAATGTAGTTAATGTAAATAATATGTTTAAAATTTGGTAAAATAAACATCATTTTTGAATTCATAATATCAAATATATCGTAGGCCTAATTTTTGGTATTTTTCTAGAAACTTTCATTTTTTTGATGAATAGTGAAACCACTAAGTGGTAGTTAAAAAACTGACTTTTTTCATAAAACTTAATTTTATCGCTTCTGTGAGTGGAATTTCGAAAATCTGAGAGACACGGTTAATATCAAGGACTAAAATGTGGTTCAATGAGATGAAAATAATTTTTGTTGAATAGTAACTTATTACTTTTTTTACCACGGTTAAAAGTAAATAGGGAAGTTAAGGGTAAAAATGATATTATTATTACCCTAACAGTTGTCCAAATTCTATTGGATAAGTTTAATTCGACCAAAAACAACCTTAGGAATAAAATATGACCATTTAGGCCCACGTGGATTAGATTAGGACATTTATTATCAATTTATTTAAAGAGGGGGTAAAGTAGTTAAAATCAATGTTTAATAACTAAATCATTTTTAATATAGGGTTGTAAATAAGATAAATTCGACAATAAATATTCATTAGAAAGATAAAACTATTTACTACATAATTTTTGTTTATTTGTAATTTTTAAAAATTAAATAATTTAATTTATTAATGACACAAAGATGATGCAGCAATTATCTTATTAATGAAATAATGACATAATTGATATTATAAATACCCAAATAATTTTAATTTGAGACTTTTAATGAATTCCACTAATTTTATAGGTCAATATGACATGTTAGAATTGATTTAATTAACTTTTTTCGAATTAATCATTCTGTTATTATTTTCACTAAAATAAATTACCAAATAGTATCAAAATTGACATAAAATAGTTTTTAAAACAAATATTATACTATTAATTTTTATTCTATTCCGAAAAATCTAAGTTTTCGCCAAATGACTTAGATAAGGTTATATATCTTAATAATAAATAACTTTCGGTTCGTTTGGCTTGTTATAGTAAGTTTATTAGCCTTATAGTGTAAGAACACAAAAATACATGGTAAAAGTAAAATTATCTAACTTAATGTTAAATATATAGGATAAGGTTAAAATAGGAACCCAAACATGTCTAAATTCTATTTTATGAGATGATTCCGACCCATCACCACCTTAGCTTCGAAATAATTCAATTTGGAGCTATTTAAAACCGAATTTGACTTTATAATAAAATAATATTTTTAGTTATTCCAAAGGTGCCCCTCTCCTCCCTTATAAAAGGGCACCTCCTCCCCCTCTTCCTCACACCACTTTGAGCCTTCAAGATCGTCCAACCCTTGCCACTTTCACCTCTCCACTTCCATAGAGACATCCTAGAGGTCCTGGTCTTCTTCAAAGACCTATTTTAGTTTCCTAAAAGGAGGTCTCAAAGAAGCGCTTCAAAGAAGAGGTAATGTCCGTTACCGATTCTTTCATTTTTATTTCTTCTTCCACTTCTTCTGGTTAGTTGTTTCATTATGAAGTAATAACATCAGTATCACTCATATACTGATATGTTATTATAAGTATGAAACAACACTATTTCACCATCTATCCATCCTACGGAAAAAAAATCACCGCACATGCATACGTACGGAATACCGTCTCCACGCCGTGGTGTAATCTATTTTCCACCACCACCTTACTCGGATGGGTATAATGGTGTAAATAATAACTATATATGATTATTGATTCTGAAATATTATAAATTCACTCCAATACAATTCCACGATCATGGGAACGATATCATTGCTCGTGTGTACTTATGGAATACCGTCTCCACGATGTGATGTGACTCGTTATACATGATCTTCATTGCATAATGATTATATAAATGAATTGAGTGAATGAATATGGTATATATTACACTAATACCATTTTTTAAATGAGGTATCTATAACCTAAAAAAGAAAAATTAGAATTTATTCGAAAAAATGCGCATAAGGACAAAAAGTAATAAACACCCGAATAACAAGTACTAATGAAATATTACTAATAAGAAGCTAAGAATATGACCATATATGATATCATAAAAATAATTATGATTCTGTAATAAGTCAATAACATTATTTAAATCATTATACAGGAGGTTCGGACACTTACGAAGAAAATCGGACCTAAGGTAAGGGAAATATCACAATATCATTTTTTATCTAGGATTGTTTATACTTTGAAATTTACTGGGGTGTATTTTATCATCCACATCCATGTTTACTCAATGTGTAATATTATTTCCATCCACCTACAATTGTTTAAATCCAATTTTACCCTTCAGGGACTTTTTAGTAAATGATATGAATGGAATCTTTTGTCGTTTTTCGTATGAGGTACTTTTTGACTTTTCCGAAAAAAGTACGTGAAGAATGTTTTTTTAACTTATACGGAATGATTGGATTTTTAAAACATTATTTCAAATAAGCTTCCTTTACACGTTTTCAAGTTTATTTTTAATCAACTTATTTTAGTTTAAAATTGTATGACATGTTAAGAAAGGAAAAATGTTTTTGAAGTAGAACGGATATTTTCCTCAAGAATGGAGTTCAAGTGTCTTATCAAAATTATTTTCCATCTAAGATAATATAGGGTCTTGTTTCTATCCCTATTTTTACATTGATTTGATTATGTTATGATGGAATTATTTTGATGATGTCCTTTAATCTTATATGGATTATGTTATGATGTCACGATGTTTAAGATTCCCATTTTTATTACATGGGTTATGCTACGATGTATGGTTTATGATTTTGTGGCACACATAAGAATGGTATCATTATGAGATGGGTGGGACCTATATCTCCCTCCAATGCATTGGGTAAAGATTTTATATCTCATTAGATAAACATGGTTGGAACGGTAGGTTAAACTGGTTCAGTGAAACAGGACTGAAACAAGGAGTGAACTCGGTTCAAAAATGGACTTTCTCCACTAAGATAGTATTGGCAATGAGTCTTGAATAATAAGAAATGATTCTCTATAATTATGTGTGTATGCGACAAAGTGTTTTATGTTATGATTATTGGGATCACATTTCACTACCATGATTTATCCCATGTTATGAAATTATGATCTCTTTTGTAGGGTAAGACTTCCAAAATGTTATATTTTTATTTTGATGTGATTGATATTTCTTTTGTTTACCCTTACTAAGCATTTGAGCTCACCCTTTTGTATGTTTTCTTTCCCCAGGTCAGGAAGAAGGGTATTAAGTAAGATATGCCAAAAAGGGACTATAGATAAGATGAAATAAATGGGAGATAGTGTAGATGCTTTATGAACCAGTTGATTATGTTTCCAAGTTTCTAAAGTCACTATACCTATACGGTCCTTTCATGGTTTTGTTATATGTTGTAATAAGTATGCTTCAATTCTGAAGTATTAACCATGTATGTAAAGTATGGGTAGTTATAGAGATAAAAGGGCATCTCGTCACTTGGAAGTATAATTTACATTAATAAGGATATAGAAGAAAATATCCCAACATAAGAAGATGTGAATTAAAATACTTTACAAAAATAAGTAATTTAAAAAAAGTGGAGGGTGAAAGGTTCCCTTATCGATTTGGTAACTTACGAAACATACACCCCATGAAAGAAGGACCAAACAATGTAGATGTAAATACCCATAAATAAAATTACATTACACAAATTATATAATCATGGGCAGTACATACACCAAACAAAAGTAAAATAGAGGAAAACATAGCATGAATCTCACGAGAATAAAAAGTGAGATGAAAACCCCTTACCACATAGCAATTAATCGAGTCATATGACAAAAAGTTAATAACCACCAAATGATTCACATAATACCATGAATATAAAGTGAATGATGATAATATATATCAAATGGAATTACACGATACACCACATTAGATAAATAAGTGGTGGATAATGGAAATCTCACAGAATTAAGAGTGAGATAAGAAATCCCTTACCTTTTGTCCGACTTGACCTGTTCGATATTTATTCTCCGGAATAATAAAATAAAGTTAATTTATAAATGATTTAGAAACTTTGTCAAGTTTATTATTCCTTTTATACCTCCTATTACCATGTTATAAACATTACGAAACCATTTAAGTTAATAATGGTCGTTCTGTCGATATTTGGTACTTGAGTAAAAAATGGACTTCTTATAATTACAAGTTGTTCATGTGGTAAATAGTTAATTATATCCAGAATTATATTCATGATTTAGATATCATATATATCATATATTTCCATTATATAAATGTATTTATAATAGTACATAACATTTGAAGGTATGAAATGAAATGAACCGTTCATAGAGACGGTAATCCATACGTACACATGAAAGCTGCTTCCATTTATATTTCTTATTTTAATGGAATGAAAACATAATTATACATAGGTATATTATAATTATTGTATAATATAATATATAATATCATTAACTCCATCCTTTATACATTCCACATAAGGCATGAAGGAGTCATATCACTTTGAGGGGGCGGTAGTCTACAAATCCTCTAATGAGATTATCATGTTTACCTATAAAATATTATAACAACATTATTTAAAAATCTCCAAAACATTCCCTTAAAATTCGAATTCTCCTCTAAAACAGTAATAGAAAACCTGTGGTTGTACATAAGTAAGGGGTGTGATATTTATCCAACTAAGGTAATCATCAAAGAATCATATGTTATAATTGTACATGTGAGTCAATATTCATATCATGGTAACATAATATAGGTGATAACCATAAATTTTACTATTAAATTGTGATATTAGATGATAACATAAAGCAATAAGGGAATTTTGCAACCATAGAGAACACGATAGCATGAACATAAGTCAAGGATAATAATTAATTCATAAAAAACAATTTGAACTTAGGGTTTCATCCCTTTTACCATACATGGAATGTCATGAGATAAAAACATTACACAATTCATTTTTGGGTGATATAATATAGGCCCAACCATCACATTCGTATCATCTACATGCATAAGTGTGCCACATAGATCATAATATATAAGGATATCCTCCCTCAATTTTAATACCATTGTTAAGGATTGTGGGTTATATACATATAATTGAAAAATGAATAAATGATTTGAAAACTAGGTGAATTAACTTGATTGGAAATGGAGATGGTCATTCACTACAAAAATGTTTGGAATGTAAAATTAGAGGGTAATTTATTCAGCATAATAGAGGTATTTAAAGAATCATGGAATTTTTTAATGACAGTCAAAGGGATATATCATCACTTGGAAATAATATGGAATATAAGAGGTAATTTTAAAAACATTCCCCAACATAAAAAATTATAAACATAAGTAATAAAAAAAAGAATGTTATTGAATAAATAAGATAAAGATGGGATCACTTATGTTGAGAGGGCACTTATTAAAGCATGGGTGGATCGTCATAAGCTATTGAGAGCACCTTGTGTGGTATAACTAGTGGTAAAATAGATTAAATTCATGATAAATGGGTTTTGAGTTAATATTAATTGGTTGGTCGGTGGGGTTTTATAGAGAATGTGAGAGAAATTCATTATTAATTTATAAACAGATGTTTTGGACTCTATATGGTAAATTAATCCAAACAATAAACCATACCATGTTTTTTCCCATGGTCTCTTCCATAGTGGAGTGGGTTTACATAATTTATAAAGATATGAACTAAAATTATTAAAATAATACCCTTGGAGATGTGGAAGTGTGTAATGTTTATAATGAATTAATTATAATACCTTAAAATATAATATTTCTCATGCAGGATTCATTAAGGGTTTATAAAATTTTTAAATTAACATAAAAACACATTATTTTAAAGGGGAAACAGAATTTTTGTCATGGATACTATTTATATAATTTATTAAAACACTTCTTGGATTTTATGATGTGATAATACATACTATATATTTATAATATTTTCAATTTTTACCAAAAAATTAGTCTATCTAATAAAATTATGAAAAATTCACCATTGGATAATTTAAACATACTGATTTCAAAAACATCTTTTATTTATAAAAAAATCTCCAAATATGAAATGTGTACACTTTAAAATAAAAAATCACCATTTATTGAAACATATGGTTTTTACGACATACTTTTAAAAATTAATTTTAACTTCATAAAAATATATTATAATTTATATTTAAAAAATTATTATTTAGTAAAAATATTTTACTAAAATATATATATTATTAAAATTAAATCATTAAAAAAATCCTGAATAAAACTATATATTTTCAAAAAATAAAAATTTTATTGTATTATTTCAATATCTAATTTATATAAAACAAATTATTTAATTATTTTTAGGGTAAAAATAAAAAGGATAAATATAATCATTATTATATTCAAACTAAAAAGATATAAGTTCATACTCTTAGGATTTAGATACATGACCCCTTTTTACACAAGTTTATTCCCTAAATGTATGTTGTGCATTAGTGATACTTTCTGGGGTGGTTCAACGTATGTAGTTTGGGCCATAATCTCAATAAACATGAAAATTTTCAACAAAATATTTTTCCTGTTCTTTTGTTGAGGAATATTATTTTGGGATTCGATAAGGGAAAAACTCAATCATTCCATTAACCTCGAAAGCTTCGATAAATAGGATTCCTGTGGTATGATCCTACTAGTGAGGACCCACTTCCTATTTCTGTGTTAATTGGACATTATCCTGACTTTTAATATATACTAATCTTAATCCACACTATACAATGACTATATTATCAACAGTTATGATGGTTAATGAAATTTTAAATCTATCAGGATATAAATTATATTTGTCCAAAATAACTAAAGTGGTGCTTGTGTTTTTTATAACATCATTACTTAATAATGATTTTACTCATTTTGAAGTTCAATTTAATTTATAAAAATATGGGTTATTAAAAACATACACATTTTATAAGGCCCCAGCCTTAAACATCACTTAATCTTGAGTTACTTCAAGAATACACGTTGAGGATATTTTCAGGTTTAGTGTTTTAGAGAATTAGATCATAAAACATGCATTACATTACACATTTAAACAAAGTGGTTACATAAAATATAGGACTTGTTTTTCCCATCAACGGAAACATATTTAAAATAAAACATGGATTATTTCTTCAAAATTCCTTGACACTATCATCACATCTTGTACCTTTCCCTTGACCTGTGAAAAACATTTCAAAAACATGGGATGAGCATAAAAAGCTCAGTAAGGGAAATAAAAATTTGGAAAGGAAACATGAGTACAAGTATACATAAGAATCAATGAAATCATACTTTACTAATAAAACATAAGAACTTTAAGATACCTCATAAAATCATGAATAAAACAACGAAATCATGAGACATAAAGGTAACTTGAGGCATTAATAACATTCTTACGTAGGGATTGACCCTCTTGGTTACGTTTGGAATACCCATCATAGTATATTCCCTAAATCCCTTCGGAGAAACCTTAACGTTTAACTCCTTCGCGTTACCCAATGCATTGGAGAGCTATATTGGGCTCACCCGCCCTTAGTTTATCACGGAACCAGTCGGCTTCATAAAAATGCCCAAGAACCATAACATAATCGTATCACATAAAACATACATAAAGGAACCACAAAATTTCCACATTTCAATCACAAGATATAAATACAACACATTGATATAATAAAACATTATAAAAACCATTTTCAATACCAAAATAAAAGAAAAGTAAAACATGGTATTTATTTTTCTTTTAAAAAAAAGGTATGGCTTGTAGAGGAAGCTGAAACTCAAATAATGGTCATGGCGGCGGAGAAGTCGTTGTCACCGCATACATACGACAAAAACATTCCCTTTTTTCTTTTAGTAAAACGCTTTGTATAAAAAATATTCCTTTTGGATAAACAAAAAAGTCAAAGGGGTTTATACACCGTATAAAAGAAGGTTGTGTAAAAAACAAAATATGCCTCAATGAAAGGAGATCGATATGAAGTCCCATACCTCGGGTCCGACTTGACTCGATCGTTCTTTAACATCCTGAACAATAAACTTGAGTGAATTTATACTTGATTAAGTACCTTTTTAAAGTTCATTGTTCATTTTATATCACTTATTACCATGTTTTGACCACTATGTAATTATTTAATTTAATAATGGTCGTTTTGTCGATCATTGGTACTTGAGTCAAAAATAATCTCTTTATAATTAAAATTTATTCATGTGGTAAAATATCCATTATATAAAGAATTATATTCATGATTTATATATCGTATATATCATATATATCAAGTATATACATTCATTTACAATATTACATAACATTTAGAGGTAAGAAATGAAATGCACCATTCATGGAGACGGTAAGCCGTACGTACGCATGAACGCTACTTTCATTTCTATTACTTACTTAATGGAGTGAAATAATAATTATATAAAGGTATATTATAATTACATTATAATATCATATATAATATTATTAAATCTATCCTTTATAAGTACCACATATGGTATTAACGAATCAAATCACTTTGAGGGGGTGGTAGTCCGCACTTCCTAAAATGAAGATATCGAGTTTACCCATAATGGAAACCATAAAATTATGCCATAAATGAAAAAGACAGAAGCTTAAGTAAAAACTTAACATATTATATATCATATATAAATATATTTACATATTAATGGCCACCTTTGAAGGTGTTATTTGAGTGTTGAACAATCATCATTTCGTGAGGCAGAAATTCACCATCCACGGAAACAGTATGTTCTTTAACCATTCGATATAGGTGTGTATAAGTGTAGATCAAATCTTTCTTATAACAAATTCCGAGTATATTTAATATACTGGTTTTGTTAAAAAAGAAAGTAATAAAAAGAGTTTAGGGGGTTGGAGTAGCAAAACAAAACATAAGAACACAAGAGAAAACACTACCTTAAAAACAGGTAACTCTTTTTGATTTGAGATCAAAGGCATCCTTGAGAAGACTTCTACCCAATGTGGGGATTGTAGGAGTAATAGAGGGTTTTGGAGAGACAAAATGGGCAGGAGTTGGACGAGCCAAAGGCTTGAGAGGTGTGGGTAAGGTGGTAGAGGTGGGGGCCTTTTATTAGAGTAGAGGAGGGGCACTCTTGGAATGTTATAAAAGGTTACATTATTATAAAGTTATTTTTTGGATTTAAAAGGTCCCAAAATTATATATTTAGAGGATAAGGTGATAAGAGTTATAAATCACACATCCAATAGGTTTTTGACAAGTGTAGGTCTTATATTTGACATTATATTTTCATTTTATTTAAATCGTTACATAATGAGGTAATCGATGCATCATCATAGTGTCATAAATAATTTAATTTATTTAATGTCTAAAAATTATAAAAAAAATATCATGATGTAGGAAATCTTTTTATATTACTAATGAATATTTATAGTCAAAACTATGACTTCTATATCCCCATTTAAAAATTGTTTTAGTAAAACAACACATGTTTGGGACATTTTTATTTTAACATTAAATAAAAAGTTATTAATGTCATTTTCCTACCAAAGAGGCTCCATGGGGTACCCAAGTTGACCCATGGATTTTAGTGGTCGGCCATTACACATCCAAAAAGGGTAGGACATGTGTCAAGGTCATTTCATATTATTAAAACATTATTTTTACCTTAAACTACACTAATTACCTCTAATCGAGATTGGAAACTTAAAAGTTACTATTCACAAAAAAATTATTTTAATACCATTGTACCACATTTTACATCCTAATGAAAACCATGTTTGTCGTAATTTTGAAAATAAAATCACAGAAGTGATAAAGTTTCATTTAAATGAAAAATCAGTTTTTTTAAGTACCACTTAGTGGTTTCACTATTCATCAAAAATTGATGTTTTTCAGAAAAATACCAAAACATCACCCTATCCTATATTTGATATTCCAGAATCAAAAATGATGTCTATTTTAAAAAATTAAAAACATATAAGTTAAGTTAATTAATTTAATAATTAATTTCCACTGTCAGATCAAATAGCACGTATTTATGAAACAATATATATCAAAAGATTGACCCTAGTTTAAGTCCAATTTCAAAGTGAAATTAAATAAAAAGACCATTATTGGATTAAATGGTAAAAATATATTCTAATTGAACTTTAAAACTAATTCAAAAGATAATCTAATCATATAAATAAATTAGATTAAAAAGAGGCATTGAATTAAAATACAACATTTTCACTATTCATTAAAAAATGATCTTTATCGGAAAAATACCAAAAATTTACACAAAGTAAATTTTGATGTCCCAATTCTAAAGAAGAATTTTATTTGGTCCAATAAAATGTATAATAGTTACCAAAACTATATTTAAAGAGGGTTCACCATCAAAAGGAGATTGTTCGATCTTTTAGTGAATATTAGAGTATTTATGCCTAAAATTGAATTCTTTTCATATTTTAAGCCTTTATACATTATTGGATAAATGTAAAAACATTTAAAAAAAATATAATGATATTATAGTTATTTCTATTCATTACCTCCAATTCAATGGCTGTGTTAACTACCACTTAAAATAATATTATTTTATTACTAGTGTGCAACGTAAGATTTCAAAGAAACTCATTGTTGCGTATCGGGTACGCTATCGAACATAGAAACCCCTTTAAAGTAAAATTAATATTTAATTCGAAAATATTAATAAATATGAAAATGTATTATTCTTTATTTACCTGGGATTTTACATCCTTCCCCCCTTTTGGGAATTGTGTCCTCGTAATTTTACTCCATTATAAAAATAAGTGGGGGTATTTATCCCTCATAGCGTTTTCAGATTCCCATGTTGCCTCTTCAACCATATGGTTTTTCAACAAAACCTTTATATGGTGAATTACCTTATTCTGCAACAGTTTCCCTCTATGGTCAAGAATCTGGACTGGTTGTTCTTTATAAGAGATATTCTCTTCCAACTGAACTACCTCTAGGCTCAAAACATGAGATGGATCTGGCATATACTTTCTCAGCATCGAAACATGAAAAACATTGTGTACCTGAGATAAACTCAGAGGTAATGACACTCGGTAAGCAACTAATCCAACTCTCTCCAGAATTCCATATGGTCTAAGGAACCTTGGACTCAGCTTTCCTTTCTTACGAAATCGCATCACACTTTTCTATGGTCATACTTTGAGAAAAACATGATCACCTACCTCAAAAGAGAGATCCTTCCTCCAGTTGTCCGCATAACTCTTCTACCTCCTCTGAGATGTTCTCATGTGTCTTTGTATCAGGTGAACTTTTTCTGCCAACTGTTCTACCAATTCCGGTCCCATCAACTTCCTTTCAACCACTTCATCCCAAAAAGCGGGAGTTTGACACCGTTTACCATATAATGCCTCAAACGGTGCCATGTGTATACTGGATTGAAAACTGTTGTTATAAGAAAACTCATCCAATGAAATATGATGGTCCCAACTTCACTGATAATCCATCGAAAAAGCACGTAGCATATCCCCCAAAGTCTGAATTATTCGTTCTTACTGCCCATCTGATTGAGGATGAAAAGCTGTACAAAAATTTAATTCAGTACCCAACGACTTCTGAAGGTCTTTCTAAAAATTAGAAATAAACCTGGGATCACGGTTAGATACAATGGAGAGAAGAACACTATGTAACCTGACTATCTCTTTAAGATACAAATGGGAAAGTTGATCTATGGATAAATTATCTCGTATAGAAAGGAAATAAGTATATTTAGTCAAGCGATCAACAATAACCCAGATTGAATTATTAACTCATGGTGTCTTCGACAATCCCACAATAAAGTCCATGAATATATTTTCTCATTTCCACTATGGAACTGGTAGAGGCTGAAGCATCCCTTTCGGTAACTTCCGCTCTTCTTTAACCTGTTGACAAGTCAAACACTTCACAGTAAAACTAGAAATATCCTTTTTCATTCTGTCCCACCCGTAATACTCCCAAAGATCTCGGTACATCTTATTACTGCCAGGATGAACTGAAAATGGAGAACTATGAGATTCACATAACAAATCTCTCTTCAGCTGTGAATCACAAGGCACACAAAATCTCTTCCAAAATCTCAAAACAAAATCATTATCAATGTTGAATTCAGGCAACTGACCCTGCTAAACCAGCTCTACCTTTTTTTTAAACACATTGTGTTCCTTCTGTTCTTGCTTAATTCTGTCTGATAGAGAATATTTCACTGATACCTATAAAAAACAGAAGGACATCCTGCACCAACAACTTCTATGCCATAGTTCATCAAATCCCTAACCATAGTATCATGTTCCAAATGTGACATTATTAATGAAGCATTAATTTTTCGACTCAAAGCATCAACCACTTTATATTCTTTTCCAGGATGGTAAGGAATTGTACAATAATAATCCTTGATTAATTCCAGCCATCTTCTCTGTCTCATGTTCAATTATTTCTGAGTGAATATATACTTTAAACTTTTGTGATCAGTATATATTTCACACATTACTCCATTCAAATGATGCCTCTAAATTTTTAGAGCAAAAAACAACAGCAGCTAATTCCAAGTCATGTGTAGGGTAATTTACCTCATGAGTTTTCAACGGACGTGAAGCATATGCAATTACCTGATCATTCTACAAAAGTATACTACCAAGTCCCTTCAACAAAGCATCACTTTATATAAAAAACTCACAATTCCTGGAAGGGAGTGCCAAAACTGGAGCATTCGCCATTCTTCTTTTCAACTCCTTCTGTAGTAACCGGAGTCAACAGATCCATCACTGCAACAAACTGTTTAGTTATGATTCTGAATATATCAGGATACTGATTTGAAAGGTCATTTCCCTCTATAATCCTTCCCAGAAAAGCTGCACTGCTTCCTCTATGAAAAACCATTCTTAACATAGAAATATCTTAGGCGAAGCAACATGGTAATATTTAAATTCTATATCATTTGAATCATAACATAAATTAATTTTTAATTTAACAATTTTATTACTCCTATAGTTTTCTAAACTGACCTCTGATACCAACTATAAGGCTCCAGCCTTAAACATCACTTAATCTTGAGTAACATCAAGAATAAACGTTGAGGATCTTTTCAGGTTTAGAGTTTTAGAGAATTAGATCATAAACCATGCATTACATTCCACATTTAAACAAAGCAGTTACATAAAAGATAGTACTCATTTTTCCCATCAACGAAAACATATTTAAAATAAAACATGGATTCTTTCTTGACACATCCTTGACACTATCATCACATCATGTACCTTTCCCTTGACCTGTGAAAAACATTACAAAAACCTGGGATGAGCATAAAAAGCTCAGTAAGGGATATAAAAATTTGGAAAGGAAACATGAGTACTTGTATACATAAGAATCAATAAAATCATACATTACTCATAAAACATAAGCACTTTAACATACCTCATCAAATCATGAATAAAACATAGAAATCATAAGACATAAAGGTAACTTGAGGAATTCATAACATTCTTACGTAGGCAGTAACCCTCTTGGTTATGTTTGGAATACCCATCAAAGTATATTCCCTAAATCTATTTGGAGAAACCTTAATGTTTATCTCCTTCATGTTACCCAATGCATTGGAGAGCTATATTGGGCTCACCCGCCCTTAGTTTATCACATAACCACCCGTCTTCATAATAATTCCCAAGGACCATAACATAATCGTATCACATAAAACATATATAAAGGAAACATAACATTTCCACATTTCAATCATAAGATATCAATAAAACACATTGATATAATAAAACATTATAAAAACCATCTTCAATACCAAAATAAAAGAAAAGTAAAACATGATATTTATTTTTCTTTTTTTTAAATGTATGGCTTGATGAGGAAGCCTAAACTCAATAAATGGTCACGGCGGCAGAGAAGTCGTTGTCACCGCATACGTACGACAAATACATTCCCTTTTGTCATTTAGTAAAACGCTTTGTATAAAAAATATTTCTTTCGGATAAAAGTAAAAGTCAAAGGGGTTTATTCACCGTATAAAATAATGTTGTGTATAAAACAAAATATGCCTCAATGAAAGGAGATTGAGACGAAGTCCCATACCTCGGGTCCAACTTGACTTGATCGTTCTTTAACGTCCTGAATAATAAACTTGAGTTAATTTCTACTTGATTAAGAACCTTTTTCAAGTTCATTATTGCTTTTATATCACTTATTACCATGTTATGAACACTATGTAATTATTTAAGTTAATAATGGTCGTTTTTTCAATCACTGGTACCTGAGTCAAAAATATACACTTTATAATTTCAATTTGTTCATGTGGTAAAATATCCATTATATCAATAATTATATTAATGATGTAGATATCATATATATCATATATATCATGTATATACATGCTTTTACAATATTACATAACATTTAGGGGTAAGAAATGAAATTCACCGTTCATGGAGATGGTAAGCCGTACGTACGCATGAACATTGCTTTCATTTCTATTTCGTACTTAATGGAGTGAAATAATAATGATATAAAGGTATATTATAATTCAAGTATAATATCATATATAATATAAATAAATCTATCCTTTATACTCAACACATATGGTATTAACAAATCAAATCACTTTGAGGGGGCGGTAGTCCGCACTTTCTAAAATGAAGATATCGTGTTTACCCATAATGGAAACCATAAAGGTATGACATAAATGAAAAATAAAAAAACATAACTAAAACATAAACATATTATATATCATATATATATATAGTTACATCTTAATGGCCACCTTTTAAGGTGTTATATGAGTGTTGAACAATCATCGTTTCATGGGGCATAAATTCTCAATCCACGGAAACAGTATGTTCTTTAACCATTAGATGTAGGTGTGTGTAATTGTAGCTCTAATCCTTATTATAATAACAACATAGTATATTTAAGATACTGGTGTTGTTACAAAAGAAAGTAATAAAAATATGTTAGGGGTTGTAGAAGCAAAATAAAACATAAGAACACAAGAGAAAACACTACCTTTAAAACGGGTAACTCTTTTTGATTTGGGGTCAAAGGCTTCCTTGGGAAGACTTCTGCCCAATGTGAGGCTTCTAGGAGTAATAGAGGGTTTTGTAGAGTCCAAATGTGCAGGGGTTTGCCGAGCCAAAGGCTTGAGAGGTGTGGGTAAGGTGGTAGAGGTGGGGGCCTTTTATAAGAGGAGAGGAGGGGCACTCTTGGAATGTTTTAAAAGGTTACTTTCTAATAAAATACGTTTTAGATTTAAAAGGTCCCAAAATTATATATTTCTAAGATAAGGTTATAAGAGTTCAAAATAAACCCATCCAATAGGTTTTTGAAATGTGTAGGTATTATATTTTACATTATCTTTTCATTTTATTTAAATCGTTAAATAATGAGGTAATCGCTGTATCATCATGGTGTCATAAATAATTTAATTTATTTAATGTCTAAAAATTATAAAAAAATATCATGATGTGGGAAATCATTTTTGTTTTCTAATGAATATTTATAGTCAAAATTATGACTTTTATAACCCAATTTAAAAATTGTTTTAGTAAAACAACACATATCTGTGACATTTTTATTTTAACATTAAATAAAAAGTTATTGATGTCATTTTCCTACCAAAGTGGCTCCATGGGGTAACCAAGTAGACCCATGGATTTTCTTGGTCTTCCATGACACATACAATAAGGGTAGTACATGTGTCAAGGTCATTTAATGTTATTAAAACATTATTTTTACTTTAAACTACACTAATTACCTCTAATCGGGATTAAAAACATAAAAGTTACTATTCATAAAAAAATTAATTTTAATCCCATTGTACCAAATTTTACTTCCTAATGACAACCATGTATGTATAAATTTTGAAAATAAAATCACAGAAGTGTTAAAGTTTCATTTAAATGAAAAATTTGTTTTTTTAATAATTAATTCTCATTGTTAGAGCAAATATCTTTTTTTTAGGAAGCAATATATATCAAAAGATTGACACTAGTTTAAGTCCAATTTCAAAGTGAAATTAATTACAACGATCACTATTGGATTAAATAGTAAAAATATATTCTAATTGAACATTAAAATAAATTTAAAAGATAATATAATCATATAAATAAATTATATTAAAAAGTCGTTTTGAATTAAATTCAACATTTTTCACTATTAATTAAATAAATGAACTTTATCGGAAAAATACCAAAAATTTACACAAAGTAAATTTTGATGTCCTGATTGTAAAGAAGAATTTTATTTGGTCCAATATAATGTATAATAGTGACCAAAACTATATTTAAGGAGGGTTCACCATCAAAAGGTGATAGTTCGACCTTTTAGTGAATATTAGAGTATCTATGCCTAAAATTGAATTCTTTTTGTATTTTAAGCCTTTATACTTTATTGGATAAATGTAAAAACATTTAAAAAACATATATAATCATATTATAGTTATTTATATTCACTACCGCCAATTCAACGACTACATGTTAACTACCATTTAAAATAATATTATTTTATTACTAGTGTGCAACATAAGATTTCAAAGAAACTCATTGTTGCGTATCAGGTACGATATCAAACATAGCAACCACCTTAAGGTAAAATTAATATTTAATTTGAAAATATTAATAAATATGACGAAGTATTATTCTTTATTCACCTGGTATTTTACACTTTTAGATATCTATATACTATTTACTTTTATGATAAATAGTGAAATAT
Organism: Viscum album; assembly: GCA_963277665.1. Classification (NCBI taxonomy): domain Eukaryota; kingdom Viridiplantae; phylum Streptophyta; class Magnoliopsida; order Santalales; family Viscaceae; genus Viscum; species Viscum album. The sequence goes on from CAUJRU010002252.1 coordinate 26,138, forward strand.
GATCTATAATATCAATATAATTGATCTAATAAATTTGGTATTGACGGAAAACATACTTAGTTCCTAAATATTATCATTTAATAACAATCATGGATGATGTTAAAAACAATCCTCACCATCTTTTATAGTCCCATTTCTTATTTATGAACCTTTTTAATCCTCATAGAGATGGATGGTTGAACATTAATATGAGAATTATAGGACAATTCCCACTTTTTTCATGATTTCAATATCCATATTATATAAATCAAAAACTATTGAATCTCTTTAAATATTTATCATGAATAATATATCATTGTCTTTTTGGTTCAAAGTTTCAACCACCATGTTTTCCTTCCATGGGTGGTTTTGTATTGTGAAATTATAATCATTAATGAACTCTAACCACATCCTTTTGAATATATTTAACTATTTATTTGTGAATATATAATTCAAGATGTTGTGAATATATAATTTATTCTTGTAAGAAATGTATATATATGACATATTTCACTATAAAGATAATGCCTCTATATTTTCAATAAAATCATTATAGCTCCTTACTCAATGTCATGAAAAATTTAATTTTTTCATAATTTCTAAATTAATGTGAGTAATAAGATATTACCATGTCATATTTCATTAGTAATAATCCCATTTAATTATTTTAATCATAAATATTGATCACAAAACCTTCTCCACTATAGGGTAGTGTGAGCATAGCTGTGCTCACTAACCTTCTTTTCAGTTGCTTGAAATTTTCCAAATAATTTTATGTCCAAAGAAACTTGTATCCCTTCCACATCAACATTGTTATTGGATTAAATAATTTTGAAAAATACATCAAAAAGTTTCTATAGTATCTATATATCTCAAAAAAACTATGTATTTTTGTTACTGTGATGTTCATGGGTATTACTCAACATTAATATTCTTTGAAGGACCTATCGATACACCCTCTCATGATGTTAAAGTACCAATGAATTAATCATTTTGGAGCCATAATTAAAACCTTATTGATTTGGAATACATCATATACTTCATTAATGTCTCTAATACAAACCTAAAATGTTCTCTATTCTCTTCTTTTCCCTTAGAATATATAAGAATATCATCTATAAATACTACTAGTAACGATTCAGTTAATATATAAAGACTTTATTCATTAAATCCATGAAGATAGTGGGTAAATTTGTAAGTATAAATTTAATCACTATAAAGACATAATAAATATACAATTTAAAGAATTCTATATAGGGTATTTCCTCCTTAACACTAAATTTATGATACCTGGAATGAATTTCAATTTTGGAAATGTTTGAGCTATATGTATTTGATTAAAAAATCATCAATATGGGGTAAATGATACTTGTTATTTATAATGATCATATAATGATATTTAAAATCAGTATAAAGAAATATTTACCCATATTTCTCAATAAAAAAAAGAATAGTTTCAACCCATGGTGCTATACTAGAGTGTATGAATCCGTCATTAAGATTCTGCTTGAGTAGCTTGTTCAATTCTTGTAGCTTGTTCAATTCTTGCAACACATTCGGGTATATTCTATATATTTCCTTTTAAATAGGCGTATCACCATGTATGAGTTATATTGAAAAATCAACTTCAAGATTCATGGGGAGACTAGTAATGCCTTTAGTATATACATATTCATAATCCCAAATAATTGGAATATATTCAACTTTGAGTTTTCCCCACAATTTATTATAAAAAAACTCATGAATAGGTAGTAAGACCAATACAATGGATTTAATTTCAATTGAATGTTCATATTCATCCACACACAGATAGACATTCATAGGTTGATTCTGAATATCAAATGTGATTTCCTTATTTTAGACATTTATATGGAATATATATAGATAGAGAAAATTAAGTCTCCAAATAAAATAAAATTCCAATAAAGGATTAATAATAAAATTTTTATAGGTAATATTTTTACAAACATCAAATTGAAATCCCCAAATTTATAGTGGAATATAAGTGTGCCTTAACCATCATGATCCACATTAGTTATTGATATAGAATAGAACCTCCCATTGTATTGGACAATATCTTGGAATAGTGTATTGAATCATATAATTTCCATATGCCACATGCATAACACATGGATATATAAATGTTTCTTTATGAGGTCCTTTATATCCACCCTTAAAAAATATTTTTTATTTCTAAATTACTTGATATAGTCCATTATTTTCCACACATAAGGAATCTAATCATTAAATTGAGTATTTTCGTCAAGGTCTTCATCCCACATTCTTCATATGTGGAAATTTGAATATTTCTCCCCATGGTCTTCTTAATTAAACTCCCATAAAAATCAATTTTTCCATTAAGACATTTCCTCAGGTGCTTCTTGCAAAATTTTAACATGTATATTTTTTAAAAATCCCATCAATGTTATGGTTATTAATTATATGTTGAGATATATATGGAGTAATAATCACAAGATTTTGAATTCCATATTCATTTTTGTTTAGTTTCTTTTAAATAAGGTTATTATAATGGATTTCACCTGCATTGTTCGTATGATTCCACATGGTTTCATGCATTTTATAAAAAAAACTATGTAAATATCTGAAATCAATATTCAGATTAAAAAAACACAAGATTATGAAAATCATTCATTTTAGGTCATCAATTTCCACACATTAATTCAACAAGTTAATGTTTATGTTTATCTCATATCACTATAGATTATCATATATTTTCATAGGTTCTATCCTCTGATTCATCATAATAGATCATATAGAGAATGCGAATTAACCAAAAAATATTCTTGGTGAGTTCCTATAGAGGTTTAAAATCTTATTCTTACTCAAAGTTCACTGGTGAGGGTTGAGTTAATACACAATCCACCCCTTTTAGAGGTCTTAGTAGCAGGTACATCTATGACATAGACGTATCCACTTGAAAGTATCTATAAATGTCTATATTTGTTTTGGACAATCATACTCCTTTATTTACCATATCATAAGATGTTCTCCTATACATAGGCTTATCCTAAGGGTTCGCACTAATGTTTTCAAATATTTATCTCCAAAAATAACCAAACCATACTCTATTACCAACTAAGGTGACTCAAAAAATTCAAACATAAATATTACTTCCATTAAATTAATATTCAAAAAATATCATAAAATTACATTATCCATACCTATAAATGATTATTTTCATTAGATAATAGATACATAATTATCTTATGTCATGAAATATATTTATGTTCTCCCATAGTGTTGTTCTCACATAGTACACTTCTTATAAATACCCTACTTAAAACCATTCATAATAACCTGGGGAATAGAAACATAATAAATGGTGATCTGTAATTTCTATTAACTGTAAACATTTAATATATAAATCAATGACAATAAATAAAGATAATATGAGTATAAGGGTCTGATAATATGATCATAAATTTCAAAAGTCATACCCAATCAGTAAAAATCATTAATCATGAATCATGTAATAAGTATTTGTTATAAAAAATACATAAATAATTAGATGATGTAATCATCAAAAATAAATCACTATCCATGAAATAATATTATAAGTATAATATATATGTTTTTTTAATACACATAACAATAGAACATAATTTCTTCCATCATGTTTTTCTTCCAAAGATATCATAGTGGATTTAGTTCGCACCACATTCAATAATTTTCTTAGTGGAGGTTCACATCTAATACTATCATAGTAGGTAGAGTCACATACTAAATATTTTCACTCCCAATTCCAATATTTATTATATAATGAGATTTCAATATTTATCGAATTCATTTTATGAAAATGATATACTCAATTATCACTAGTTTTTAGTATAACAATCGGACCATGGTTTATAATAGAACCACCCATCATTGGGTTATAAAATAATTACATTCCATAGGTTTAAAACATAACCACCCATCACATTTGAGAAAAAATATATATTTTTACCATAATATCATAAATCATACATCATATCATCCTATCAGAACCTATAAAAGAAATGGGTTTCATAAACAACCCATCATAACATAATCATAATCCAATTATAGACAGGAATTGGATAGTATCGTAAGAGAATTTGTTATCTCATCATATAATAATTAAATCATGAGAATGAAATAGGTTTCATGAAGTCATCTAAATATTATCATCATAAGTAATATATAAAATTATATGGAATCATAATATAATATCCCTATTTTAAAAAAATTATCTTTAAATGATGTTGACATAGAAGAAATTCTATTTTATAAAATTATTTAAAATATGATTTGAGGATCATTAGAAAAAACCATTTTATTTTGGTAAAAAAACACATATTCCTAAACTATTTAGGAAAGTAATTTCTTTTAAAATAACTACTGAAAATTTTAATGGAATGTTTTTTGAATTTCTAGGTCATGATGAAAAGAAAATTCATTCATATCGTAGTTATTAAAACAATGATTAGGTTTACACCTTTGGTTGAATGATCTTCACTCAGTAAAAGTGATAATTTTTAAAAATAATTATATAAAAACATTTGTGTAAAAATTAATTTACACAATATTTTTATATTAATAAACAAATTCATGAAAATATTTTATAAAACATGGATATGGATGAAAAGATATACTTGAATGAAGAGAACGATATAGTCTACTTTTACTAAAAATAGATTCTGAAATAGATTGAGTTCCAAAGAGAAGAAAAATGTACTAAAAGGTCAAAATTCATGAAATAACCAAATTAGTAGAAATTTATTGTATTTTAATAGATATGGATAATATAATATTTCATTAATGTATATTCAATAATAATAAATCCTGATTAAATGAAATTGAAACATAAATCCCTTACGTATTTGGTAATTTTAGAATCATAACCCATTGAAATAATTAAATTCATATTAAAATGTAAATACCATGAATATAAAGATATTAAAATTATAAAATATCATCGAGGTAGAATATAAACATCAAAAAATTATTATTGGTGCATAACATGACATATACCCAAAAAAGACAATTTGTGATGATAAACCATAACCTCAAGTCATGTCTTTCTTCATACCAGTTCAAACCTCATATAATATATATATATATATATATAATGAATATATTTAAGCCCCTTATTAGTACAAAAAATTATATTTATAATTCATTTAAAATTTCCAATTATGCTATTATTGATAATTTCTTCATTAAAATGAGCATCCGGTTTAAAAAATGGTTTCTTTCAAAGCAGGATTTGGTTTGATGGTTCTGGTACTTACACCTTGTCCATGGTTTCAAAATTTAATTGATATTAATCATTAAATAATTATAAAAAAAATTATTATATTCACATTTAGAAAAATTCATAAAAATTTGTGATAAAAGTGAATTACATCACTTCGTTGAGATAGTTGTATGGTCATACACACTAGGGATATTTCAACTTTTCAATGGATGGAATGAATAAAAGATAAATAATAATTAACATTTACAGAATAATAATTATATCATAAATATCACTTATATTCATTAAATATATACTTATTACTATCTATGTAATTTTGAAATTAAAATAAAATTAAGTTGTTTCATTGAGGTGGTAGTCTGCACATACGCATAAGAAATATTGTCATTTTTCAATAGATGGGGAGGTATGACGGTTGATAATAAATTATAAATAAATAATTATATTTATATAATAAATATAAAATATTAAAATAAAATACTTTATAATAACCCACTATAAATTATGGTGATGAAAAATCAATCCTATCTTTACGTGGCGGTGGTAGTTCACACATACGGACGAGTGAAAATTTCATTTCCCATTTAATGGAAATGACTTGGAAAATAGTAGTCCCCAAATAATAATAAAATATAATTATATTTATTGTGATGGTGAAATTATTCTAGGATTTATAAAATATATTTAGATGAACTGTAAGAAAAAATAAACACTGAAGGAGTAGTGTAAGGCGACTACCTATTCTTTGAGTTTCCTCCTTTGGATTGCACCTTAATCCTTCATAGGATCGTCTCAAGAAGAGATTGTAAAATTTAGTTAGGGTGGAGGGAATATTGGAATATATTTGGTCATGTATTTTTCTATATAAATGTATCAATATGTATGAAGAGGATTGGAAAAGTGGTTCCCTTTCATAAGTGAGGGGAGTGGCAATATTGTATTTATTGAATGCTTTAACTTAATAAAAGGTCTCATTCTTTGTAATGTGGATAAAAGGAACCCCATATTAAAATATAATATGTTTAGAGGTATAAATAAATGCTATCAAAAAAATTTATAAATGTTTTAGAGAGAATTTAATTCTTATCTCCAAGTTTAACCCCATTTAAACACAATCTAACTGTCACTGTGATAACATAATTATTTTCCATGATATCCTATTTATAAGAATAAAAATAAAAGTTAACTTATAAGATTTGTTTGGACAAGATGATTCCAAATTCGGAATTAATTTTATCATAGTAAAAATCTATATTTGGAATATATTAAATTTAATGTATGTATGAAAAATGCATTAAAAACTGTTTTTAGGAGAACACTCGATTTCAGCATAATAATAATTTCTCCTTGAAATAGAGTATGGTTTATTTAAATAAATTTATTTTACTAAATAACAAAGAAGAAAATTTTTAGACTTTTGAATCTGTAAAATACTTAATGTGACATTCCAACCATACCATTAAATTAAAAGACCCAAATATTTATTTTAAATTGGTATAAAATACAAATTATGTTCATAAAAGTCAAGAACGGGTTACCAAATTCAAAATAATGTTTGAAAATAAATTATTAAACTCTATAAACATATATTTGGTCTAAAATTACTCATAAAATAGGATAACATATTGTTTTATAGATATTTTACATCTTTATCTCGTTGTTCTAAACTGGCTTTACTGGTTTTACTCTAACTGAGTTGAAAAATATTTACTATGGTTTCTATTCATAATGAATGAAAATAAATGGGAAAAGTATATAAACTTTTATCCTCTTACATCAAAATTCAGAATCCATTGTTTAATATTCATTTTTTATAAGTATAAGAAATCTAATTTAATATAAATCTGTAAAATGAAAAGAAAAACAGTTTTCCTAGAACAAATGTGTTTTAAAGCCTAAAAATGAACATATTCCAAAATAAATTACATTAATGATTCATATATAATTAATGGTATTATATATAATTAATTTAGTCTTATGTTACTTTAATATTAAATTTAAATTATAATTGTACTTTTAAATTACATTATTTATGTAAATTAAATAATATTTTACAAAAAAAATCAGTGTTTTCACTATTTATTGAAAAATAAATCCTTCAGGAAAAGTACAAAAAAATCACCATTTGATAATTTTGAAATTTTTATTTCAAATATGATATTAATTTTCACAACTCAATTTTCTAAAAATAGTGGAGATTAAATATATTTTTCATCTAATAAATTCGATAAAAATAATTTTTAAAGAAGATTTATTTTTGATGTATAAAATAAATTTATAGGAAATTTTGTACTTATATGTTATGAATTAATAAATACACATAAATTATATAAAACAGTTGTACATATTTTTTATAATTTGGTTATTTCAATTTATACCATCAATGTACTGGCTAGGTTATAATGTTCACATAAAAATATTTTTATAGTATATCACAATTCTCTTATAGCTCAGTGTTGTGTGATTAGCAGGCTATCAAACAATTAAAATTTATTTAAGGAGAAAAATATCATAAAATCGTGGGCTTTTATATTCATCTAAATAGTCCATAAAATTTTGTACATATTATGAGTGGCATTTTTCATTGTTAAAAGAAAAACATGAACAAAATAGTTTTACTGAAAAGACATGGTTGATTTGCGTGGTGGATCTAGTGAATCACCATCCATCTAGTGACCAATCATTTGGGTCTTCAAATAAATCAGAACTATCAATATAGTGATTTTACACATGAGATTTTGAATAAAAAACACATGGTCCATCCAAAGGGAAGATAATAGGTCTTCATAGTAGAGGTGGATTTATTATATAAGGATTAAGATTATGTTTCTATATGAAGTATTAGGAACGTTTATTATAAGGATATTAAAAGGTGATGTATTTATATTAATGTGTGAATGAGATTTGATTGAAATGGGATTCATCTGATGGTACCAAACTAGACATTTAGCACTCCAATATTTCACATGATTGAAAATGAATTAAAGGAAAATACCATAAGAAGAAGAGGATAAGAGAAGTGAAGAATTCCAAGTGTCACACCCATTGATAAAGGCACATTTCATAGGTCCCCCAAAGAATCCTCAGCCCATTTTGTACCTACAAATCCAATGGTGTTGCATAGGGCTAGATAGCTGGGTAACCTAGCGGTAACATGAAAGGTACCTACGAATTGTCCAATGCGATAGGCCTACATGATCCAGAAACTTCACTAAAGGTCCAATAATTTCCTATAAATAGGACCTTTTGGATCCTCATTAAATGATGGAAACCCCCTAAAGAACTCTCAACACTCTACTTTCCCTATTCCTTTACCCATTCCCACATAAAAATTTCATTTAGACTTAAAAAATGCAAGAGTATAGAGAATTAAGGGGGTAGTGAAATTAAAATCCTTCTAGTTTCTAAAATACAAGACACGTGTGTGATCATTACCACACTAGTTTTCAAACATCTAGTGCGAGACCCCATTCTCAAACACGAGTCCTACATGAGATCCTTCTGGGAACACTTGAGGAGACCTTAAGATCCTAGAGAAAAGACTCATCCATGTGACTGTTTCCCAGGTGGTCCATTGCCATGGAACCTAATGTTCATGCAGGCGTACCTTTGTGAATCCCTTCTAGTCCACCCAGGTCTACCATATGCAAGACCTCTTTGCCCCACCCAGCCTTCACATTCACATGCCACCCCTCAAGACCTCTTCCATGTTACCAATTCATTGGATTCACTTTCTTTTAATCCCACATATAAGGGGGGGGGAATTAAAACCACCACCAATTCTTCCAAACCTGAATAACCATGGATAGTGGAAGATGAGTGTGTATCCAATTTTTATATTCATTCTCATGGTCGTAATTTTCCTAAAATTTTCTTACATAATGGGTAGGGTCCTTGGGTGCATTGGGATATGCATTCTTTTGGACACAAGGACCCCAACCCATAGGGCAGTTTCAGGGACATCCTAGTCTTAGAAAAGAGGGTCAGGTAATTTCACATCCATCATCGTCTCTGAGTCTAGAGAGATTTGGTTCTAGTGAGGAGGGAGAGGATCACACATTCAATTACCTTTGAGGTGTAGTGTCTTTTCATATCCTTCCATTTGCCTATAAATATTGATAAGGACATCCCTCTTGGAGTAATCCCCTACACTTTCTTCTAGGACCACTACTTCTTCATTCCATCACCCTCCTCCATGCCCAAGGTCAGTGTCCATATGGGTAGTCAGATGTGAAAATCCATGATATAATTATATGAGGGAAGGGACACATCAAAGTCATTTTTAAATATACCATTGCCTACACCTATTCCACCAATTAAGGAAGGATCATGAAAATTTATAGATCCTCTACATTCTCTTAGTTCTCACATTCAATCATTGTTCATGTGGGATTAGAGTTTTTCAATGATCAAAAAATCCACACAGTCAGATACTTGTTTTGGTAGAGAGTCTTTTTCTTGATTATCATCTCAAATTCCCTCAATGTTATTCCATAAGTGTAATCCCTCAAGGCCATGTATGCAACCTAGAGGAATACCTCATGGAGTAATCCCCAAATAATTATTTTTTGGGGGAGGAACTTTTTATCGTCTTCTACCACCCAATTCATAGTAGGATTGATCATTATATGGGACTATCCCGATTACCAAAATTAAATAGGATATGGGCACAAAATAGTCCTTTCTATATATCTTTTGGATCAAGTATCTGTCCATCATAAGCCACAAAATTTCATTTGATATCTTTGATATACCAATTCTTCGTATTTCTCACACTGAGCATGACTATTTTGGTCAGATATTTTGGTGATAATAATTATATTTTCATGATCCCAAACCACCAGGGAATCCTATCATATATAAAAACAACCATATCTGACCGCATGGGCATCATTCTAGGTGTATTCATGAACCAAAAATGGGCCTCCTACACTGTATAATACATATCTATGTCACCATAAAACTTCAGGGAATCCTCATTTGATGTAAGACCCAATATAATCCTCTTAATGGGCCATACTCTCCTCTAAGACAAACTTTTTGAGGACCACCATAGGCACGAGTCCTCAAAACCAAACTACATGGGTCTTCATTCCCATCCAAATGGGATACATGGAAGCGTCCTAAGCTCCAAACCCAAAACCGCAAATAAACCCTAATTCTATTCAGGAAATATCAACATTAGTGTATTTTTTAACATGTGAATCTATATCCCTTACATGTTCCCTAAACCACGTCAGCATATGTCCCACAACAAACATTGTCTAGGTACCTTTCACCTTGAAATCCTAGCTGAATGATGTCAAAATCCATGGTTTCATCCTTATCAAATGTCTTTAAAATTTATTATGTGTCCTATTATGTGGCACCAAACTATGTGGGGTTTGATTTTTGTCCAAATGGGATATGTAGGAATCCTCCATGAGGTCCAAACCCAACAACCCAGATCATCACTAATTATCTCTAGGAATCATCTTGAGAATATTCATATTAAGAATGGTAATATGTATCCCTTCTAGGATCCCTAGGATAATTTTGTATATGTCCCACATCAAACTTTGACAAGGTTCCTTTTTCTGAGATTCTCTTACAACATGTTGTTAAACAACACTATTTGGTCCTTACCACATGAATTTAAAATTTATGATGTATCCCATTAAATATAACTAAACTATGTGGGTTCTAATTATTTTCACAAAGATATAATGGAATCACATATTATGGGTATGATCCGGACATCAAAATTACCCCATATACCTAGATGATGAAATACACCAGAGTTCCCCACTTTGTGGCTACAAACCATCATTGTACTAAACAAAGTATCTAAAAATAGTACATATTATGGTACCATTGATGAAGAACCTTGTCTACACAAATATCCCTCCATTAATGAAGAATATTGTATTAATACAGGTGATTATAATCTCCATACATGGTAATAATTGATTGTTAATTAAAGGTTAACCCTGATCATACTTGGTAATTAATTTATGATTCATGAACATAACATAAATCTATAAGAGAGTCATGAAGTAGGAAAACATTTCCCCTAAAAGGGTGTAATGATCCCAACCTCTCATCACCTTGACCAATGTGAGTTCCTAATAATTGTTGGCCGAATTTCCCAATGAGCGCTTACATTTGAAATGTATGTCAATGATTCATCATAGATATTGAATCGTTGGGTGTTTCTGGTTACATGAGTAAACCCCATTGGAAACCACAAAAATGGGATGTGGAGATATGTTTGATGTAACGGTCGTTCCACCAACCCCACAAAAATCTATTTCAACCACATGTTGAATTATGGGTTGAAAAAAAGGGTGAACCCAAAGTCGTTCATTAAACAAGATGATGATGCCACCCACCTTTCAGGTCCCTTTCGATCTTAAAATGAATGTGTTACAAATAAGATAGTAATTAATTCATGTGTTTATTTAATGAGATTATACATTGAATGGGTATACATTTTCATATTTTTCAACTATATTATAGGCACATCAAACCGGATCTACATTCAATCCAAATGGCTTCGTACCAACTATAACATATTAATGCACATTATATCATTCATGTTGGGTACTCATCCCATGAGAGGATGTCATCACCATCACAACAACTTCAACACTAGGTCTCAAACTGCTTTAAGAATATCATCATAACGGGACCATCCCGACCCTAGAGGATGCTCGAGAGGCCCTCCAACTAAAAATCCCCACCATTCATTCATTTGGTGATGGTCTATGGTCTATAAGTAGATGACACCCATCACGATCTCTGACCATTTCAGGATCTTATCTCTGGAATGAAATAATTAGTCCCTCCATTATTTTAGGGAGTGGGATCATGAATCCACAAACGGTCAGACAAAGAAAAAACATGGGTCATTCCAAAGGGATCGTTTAAGTAATATGAACAGGAAACACTGTGCGGTAGTGAACCATCATCAAAATGAGGGTTTCATTACTGGTATTTCAACTCAGGTCATCCATAACTGGGAATGAAAGATTTAATGTTGTGGGTAGTAACCAGTTAATAGGGAGCAGGGCCACACCGCTTCCCCCAACAAAGTAGTTTTGCAACCTCAATTGGCAACAAACAGTGATCAGTAATATAGACCTACCCGAACTAACCAATATGGAAAAGAGAACTCACCTAGAAGCACCCAGAGAAGCCCACAAAAAATACACAATAAAAGAAAATGCTTAACAGTGAAAATCTTACCATATGAAAAATCTCAACAATTAAATCCAATAGAAACCTTTGAGTAGGCCCAAATTGTCGACCACATTAACGAAACCATCCAACTGACTCGTCTTCCAGTGTCCAATGAAGACCATCAGTAAAATTATATGAATAACCATGAGAAGGTGAAAACACATTCCCTCACTTATCTAGCCTTCTAGCAGTCTCATCTGGAAGCATCAAGTGAATTTAGTCGGGAATTCCCATATACAAACAAGGGGGAGACTAAAATATTTTCCTCCCATATGAGTACTATCAATATACACTAGAAGATAATGAAGGATATGATTTGAAACATCCCCCTAATAAAGGAATATAATAGACATATATCCATGTTCCTATCACTGATCTCAATAATAATATAATAAAAATTGTAAAAGGGAAGAGGAAATCCATGAACACATCCTACAGACCATAGAAGGTATTATAACAGAGGAAATGGTAGAGGAAATGGGGAAGGAATACAAATTTATAACCACAAATGGGGTGGTTCATAAACATATTACCCTAGAGGAGACACAAAACTCTTCTACCATGTAGGAGGGTCATGTAGAAAACACATTCATGATATACATACAACAAGATTGAGAAAACAGACATCTTCCAATATGAGGTAATCGTCTGATTCCAATGTCCACTTCGAGGCAGGCACAAAACAATGCCAAATTTCAACAAACCTATCCGATAAATCCTACATCAACATGTGAGATAGCTAAGAATGATTCCATACATATAAACTAATGTTCCTAGAATGTTTCCCCATTCATTCATGAAAAGGAATCCAAAAATAAGATTCATCAGAGATGACTAGAAATTGAAGTTTTGTTCTACGATGCCGCTCTATTTAATGTAGGTGTTCATGAAGCCCACATTTGATTATATATGGAAACTCAATATCCTACACTCCACTTACCAAATTATAACAGTAGTAGAAATATTTACAAAGGCCCCCCATCGACATTCCAACTTGAAGGTGTTCTTGTTGTCCATAATCTGATTGATCTCAAGAGCCAATCTACTGATGAGAGTCAATGAATACCTCTACATGGCTAGAAAAACAAATATCAAGAGTGTATTCCCCTGACTATTGTAACACCCCATGATTCCACAGTATTCTTCTCTTTGAATAATACAATAGTGTGTGTTGTACGCAACTTCATGTTCAACATACCACAACCAATCAAACTAGCCGTTATGAATAGTAATACCCAATTTTTGAAATTTTATAAATTTTATATTACAAAATGGACTTCATTTTTTGATTCATAATATATAAATTAGCTTTGGGTGAATTTTTGGTATATTTATGAAAACATTTAATTTTTGATGAATAGTCAAAAACAATAACATTTAGTTTAAAACTGAATTTTTATTTAAGTAATTATTTATTTAATTTTGTTTTATTTTATGTCAAAATAGATACATAATACCTATATAAGTTCAACATAATTAATTGGAGTCAGTTTATAATAATTTCAGATATATAAAAACTTTATTGAACTTTTTACCGTCTTTTACCCACCTCCTAGGATAATTTACAAATTTACATAAAACATAATTTTACCACTTATGTGAATTGAATTTCAAAACTCCGAGAGACATGGTTGATATTAGTAAGTAAAATGTGGTTCAATGAGTTGGAATTTTTTTGGTGAATAGTAACTTTTTACTTTTATTTACCACGGTTAAAAGTAAATAGGGTAATTAAAGGTAAAAAAGATATTATTGTTACCCTAAAACATGTCCTAATTCTATTGGATAAATTTTATTCATCCAAAAACAACCTTAGGAATAAAATATGAACCTTTATTTCCACTTGGATTCGATTAGGACATTTATTATTATTTTATTTAAAGAAGAGTTAAAAGAGTTAAAATCAATGTTTAATAACTAAAAAAACTTTAATATAGGGTTATACATAAGATAAATTAGACTTTAAATATTAATTTTAAATATAAAAATCTTTCCTACATAATCGTATTTTATTTATAATTTATAGACATTAAATAATTAAATTTATTTATGAAACAATGATGATGAAGTAATTACTTTATTAATGAAACATTAAAACAATTGATATTATAAATATCCAAATAAATCTACTTTGAGACTTTAAATGATTTAAACTATTTTAATAGGTTAATATTACTTTTTAGGGTTGAGTAAATAAATTTTTTCAAATTAATAATGTTTTTATTAATTTAACAAAAACAAAATACCATATAGTGTCAAAATTGACATAAAAGAGTTTTTTTAAAAAATATTATATTATTAATTGATATTAAATTCATAAAAGTATAAGGCATGGAAAAAGGTCTTAAATAATATTATATATGTAATTAATGAACCACTTGAGTTTATATTTGATGTTTATTGTAAGTTTATTAACCATATAGTGTAAGAATACAAGAAGACACGGTAAAAGTTAGATTATTTAAGTTAGAGTTAAATTTAAAAGATAAGGTTAAAATGGTAACCTAAACTTTTCTAAAACCTATTGGTTGATAATATTTAGACTCATACCCACTTTATCTTTAAAATAAATCAATTGGAGTCATGATCAACCGAATATGATCTTATTATAAAATAATATTTCAATCATTTCCTAAGGTTCCCCTCACGCCTCTTATAAAAGGGCACACCCCCTTATCTCATATTCACACCTTAAAATCAACTTGGAATGGACAAAACATGACCAAATATCTTCTCTACAGTCATAAATGCTTCCTAAAGGCCTTAATTTGGTCTGAAAGCCCACCTAAGGACCCCTTTGGATCAAATCAAAAGGAAGAACCCGAAGAAGAGGTAAATATTTCATCACCCTTTTCATGTTCTTTTCTTCTTCCACTAATTATTAATTTTTTTTCCATTATAAAATAATAAATCCAGTATCTTATATATACTATGATGTTATTATAAAAATGGTACAACCATATTAGTTATTTTATCCATCCTATGAATGAAAAAGTCACCACACGTGCGTACGTATGGCTTACCGTCTCCATGTTGTGGGGTAGTTTGTTATTCTAATATTTCATCATTTGGATGGGTATAATAATGATTATAAATGATTTAATTGATAAATATAACATCATAATGCTTCTATATATAGGATATACCATCCAATTATATATGATTTTAATATCAAAAGAATGATATTTTCGCCCGTGCGTACGTACTGATTGTTGTGTCCACGAATGTGATGAGATTCATTCCCCATCGTATCTATACAAGAATAATTTTCATTTGATGACTGAAAATAATTTTTAAGGACATGATATAATTTTAGATATGAAAGATATAAAAAATACCCATAACAAACACGGCTTATTTAAGAAAACATATAAAATAAAATGAGTAAGTTAACACCTGAAACGACGATAATAGTAAAATATTATTAACAAATCAATATTAGATGATCATGTATGATATCATATTTATTTATATGATTATTTAATAATTTAATAACAATTATTTAACTATTATACAGGATGTTAACCTACCCTTGACCAAGGAAAAGTACAAGGTAAGGGTTAAATTCAAAATCTCTTTACTATCCAAGGTTGTTTTACCTAAGTATCTACTGGGACCACCTTGTCATCCACATCATTGTTTCGTAAAAATGTCATTCAAAATTTTTTTACTATTTAATAGAAAATGGGTTAATGTAATTTAGACCCTTATTTTACCTTATACATTTTTGAAAGAAATCTTTCCGTCGTTTTCCAAACAAGGATCTTTTGGACCTTTTCGACAAATTTAAGGTAAGAATGTTTTTTTAAATTATACAGTGGGTGCGGTTATTATCCGCCATTATAACATCATTGATGCATTCCATAAAATATTATAATAATATTTTCAAAATAAATGTTTTATTTTATAAATATGTGACTTTAAATGATTTAAAAAAAAGAGATATTTCTGTCATGTTGTTTTGATATCATCCATGTCAACATCCTTTGATGGATTTTATATTTAATGGGAGACGATTCATTATGATAAAAATATTCCTTATTATATTGAAGGTTTTGTGATATGTTTGACTTTGGATGTGTTATTTTTATACCATTCATGGTTTAAGGTTAAAGCATTGACATTTCGTATGCTATTTTTAATACGAAGGTTTATGTTATATTTCAACCTTTTCATATGAGGAATGTATAGAACATAGTATGTGATGGGTGGATCCCGATATAGCCCCTCCATGCATCGGTAGGCCTCATTAGACAATTAGACGTGGAATTGGCTATGGCCTTTCCCAATTTGATTTATGGTTTTGGCTGATGGCTAAATCATTTTTAGACGTCTTGGCCGAGGCCTTTAAAAAATTATTCAAAATGACCGGAATTATACATTCCCTCATTATGAAAATAATATTGTTTGCTCATGTGGTCATTCGACTAGTAGACTATCCATGATTATGTTTAATTATGACATTATTTAATATACTCATATTCCTTCCATAAAAGGGTTCGTGTTTATTATTTGTAAAGGCATGTGATTCCAATTATTCTACATTCTTAATATTTATGTTATCTTCCACTGTATTGTTTACCATACTGAGCATTTGATATCACACCTTTCTTATGTATTATTTTCCCAATATTCCATGAAATGTTTTAATTTTGAGAAGTAGGGTTAAACTAGTGTGTTAATAGTGGTCTCAAAGGATCATTTATGTTTTGTTTTATCTTCTAATGTGTAATGTAACATTCTAGTATGTAATCTATTTTCCAAGACCGCACAACATATTGGTATTTCGGGACATGATTCCTTGTAATCATGAAAATGCATAAAAATAATCCACCAAATCTGGGTATCTTGGGTTGGGGTGTTACAGTTTGTATCAGAGGAAGTTTAATACAAACCTTGGAAACTAGATTGAGATAAACTCTGATTAGAGCACACTACCCTAAGATAAACATTGAGGATTAGTATAGAAGGTCTTTCTATAATTTTGGTAATGTAGAGATTTTGTGAGGTTTCCAAGAAATACATACTTGTATGGATATGAGAAGGTAGAGGCAGATCTGGCACAGATGTATCTACGGGTAAAACCTGAAAACACTGCTTTGAGCTAGACTCAAACGGGAACCGGTGCACGACAACGATCCTTGCTGCACTCTTGGTTACAACACTTCTGGGGGATATTCTTAGGATAATTCTTATTTTATTTACAAACCATTATGAAGAGTTTATGAGTATATACATCCTTAAAGAAAACATTTTTATGATTGTGGATTATATCTATAAACTGTTCAATTTATGTTAAGTGTTTTAGAAGTTTGGGATTATGTATTGCGATTCATAAAGTAATATAGTGTATGCCATTGTTTTGAAATGACGCCTAGTGGAAGGAATGGAAAACGTATCAATGCGCATAATAAATGTATGGATTTCCCTTCTACTCAAGATAATTATAGCAGTGTTGGTGATGCAATTGGTGCTGATCGGCTTATCACTATACTGGGACAACTTACTCAAGTTATGAATAATAACCTTACCCATATGGAGCACCCTGATCCACAACGCGAAGGATGAATGTTAGACCGCTTCATGAGGAAACAACCACCAATGATTAATAGGAGTACAAATCCATTCGTAGCAGAGAAATGGATAAGTTCCCTAATGAAAATATTTCTGGATTTGGGGAGCAGTGAAAGGGAAAAAGTTTCCATGGTAGTTTATCGCCTCACTGGAGATGCTGATCAATGGTGGCCATTGATTCAAAACACAAAGGGGATGAAGAAGAATCAAGTATGGAATGTAGGGAGTTTAAAGATATTTTCTTTAAAAAATACATTCCTAATAACCATCGAGCGGATATGGAAAGACAATTTCTCAGTCTAAGGAAAATGGAGGATGAGAATGTTGCAAAGAATGAGGCTAACTTTACATGGTTAGAAAGGTATGCTGAAGATTATATATGTATCCTAATAAGTAAGATTGATCATTTATTTGATGAGTTAAAACCATTTCTCTATCCAGAATTGATCTCAAAATCCTTCTCATCATACGAATACATTGTCTCATGTGCTTTGAAGTTCGAAAAGGAATTATCAAAGTCTTACGACATTAATGAAAATAAAGATAAGAATAGATCTACTGAACTCTTTGGGAAAGGAAATAAGGAAACATGGAAGATGGGAAGAGTTGAATTAACACCAGGTGATAATTTTGGAAGGAAGCACCCCAGTTCCTATCTAAATGGAAAAGGAGTATGCTACAAATGTGGACAGAAATGCCTTCTTGCTGGTGATTGTATGGGAAAGAAAGATGCTTCTAATGTTCAATGTTACAATTTCTGGGAGATGGGACATTAAGAAAATGAATTTCCTATGCGTCAGGAAAACATACCTCAGAAAAGACCAAGGGTTCAAGGCCAAGCTTATGAGATCACTACTTTTAGGTTTGAAGCTCTGAAAGATGTGGGGGCAGGTAATTTAATGGTTTCCTCAAGTTTAGATAATGATTTATTTGATTATGGGTCATCACATTATTTCACATCTTCCCAGTTTTCTAAGTAAATTAGATATTTCCTATTTAATTTAACAAGGGAGTTGGAAGTCAAAACTCCTAAGGGAAGTATCATTGCAAGATATTTTTGTGAATCCGTTCCCATTAAGGCATATAAACGTTATTTATCTGTTGATCTCATCGTCATACCCATGATGGAATTTGATATAATCCTCAGTATGGTTTGGCCTTTTGACCATGATGTGAAAATTTATTGTAAGGAGAAAGAGGTTACAATTTTTGATGATGATAATAAGTACCTTATATTTAGTGAAGAAACGTCACCACATAATTATTATCTAGATCCACCTCTAGTAGCCTAACTAAATTCAATTATTGGGGAGTAAGAGAGTAAAATATCTTTGGGCGAGGAAAAGAATTATCAAATAGATGATGTACATATTGTGAAAGAATATGTTGATGTTTTTCCAGAGGATTTATATGGACATCCTCCAAAACAAGAAATTGAGTTTTCCATTGAATTAATTCCTTGTTCAAGGCCCATATATAATACCCCTTATAGAATGGATCATGTGTAATTAGAGGAACTAAAGAAACAACTAGAGGAATTGAGTAATAAGGGATTTATTCCCCCTAGAGTTTCTTAATGGAGAGACCCAGTTATTTTTGTTATGAAGAAAGATGGATCTATGAGGTTCTGCATTGACTACATGGAGATCAATGCTACAATAATAAAGAATAAGTATCCTCTACCTCACATTGATGATTTATTTGACCAACTTCATGGAGCACAATAAATTTCAAAGATTTACCTTCGATATGGATGTCATCAGTTGGGTGTGAAGGATGAAGACATTCCAAATATAGAATTTCAAACCAGGTATGGGCATAACAAGTTTACATTAATGCCTTTTGGTATAAATAATGAACCCTATATTTTCATGGATCTACTGAACACTGTTTTCATGGAATATATTGATGACTTCATAGTGGTATTTAATGATGATATCTTGGTATAATCCAAAAGCTATGAATATCACGAAAATCACTTTCACACCATTCTGAAAACCCTAAGAAGAAATGAATTATGCGGGAAGTTTATCAAGTGTGAATTTTGGATTCAAGATATTTCTTTTCTAGGAAATATTGTCTCTATGGATGGAATATCAGTTGACCCTTCTAAGATAAGATAAATCCAAGAATGGCTAGCACCGACGAGTATAACTGAGGTACGCAGTTTTATTGGTTTAGCAAGGTTATTATCGACGTTTCGTCCAGATTTTTGCTCGATTGGCTAACCCATTAACGAAGCTCATACATAAAGGGGTTAAATTTTTTTGAAAAAATGAGTGTGAAGAATGTTTTGAAGAACTGAATAGAAGATTATTAAATTCTATTATCTTGAATATAACATCAAGGAATTGTGGGTTTGTTATTTATAGTGATTCTTCAATGAAAGGACTTGGTTGTGTCCTTATACCGAATGATAGAATTATTTCCTATGCATCACGATAGCTAAAAATTCATGATCAAAACTATCATACTCATGATCTTAAGTTATCAGATGGAATATTTTATTTTATGATTTGGAGACACGATCTCTATGGTGAATAATGTGAGATATATACCAATCACAATAGTTTGAAGTATATTTTCTCTCAGAAGGAACTCAACATGAGGCAAAGGAGATGTCTTGAACTACCCAAGGATTATGATTTCACGATTAACTACCACCTGGGGAAGGAAAATAAGGCGGAAGATGCTTTGAAAATAAAGCATCATGGAGTTATGAACAAGATGAGAGTTGAAAATGATCGTATATACAAGGATCTAGTAATGCTGTACATGGAGATAACTATGGAAGGTGGAACATTAATACTTTTTCAAATGGTTGCCAAACCATATTTACTAGAAAGGATAAAGAGTTGTTAGAAAGTTATTGAAGAGTTTAAAAAAAAGATTATAGCTGTGAATGATAGGAGATTGAGTGAATTTTTGTATGAAGTTGGAATTTTGAAATTTGGGAAGAGACTTTGTGTTCCTGATATAGCTGATCTAAAAAGGGAATTGTTGGAAGATTCTCGCAGTTCCAATTTCTCTATAAACTCTGGTAGCACTAAAATGTATAGATATTTGAAGGAACATTTTTCGTGGGACAACATGAAGAGGGAGATTTCTGATTTTGTGTCAAGATGTATGGTTTGTCCACAAGTGAAAGCTGGAAGGCAACAACCTTGAGGAGTCATGAAGCCTCTTCCCATACCTGAGTAGAAATGGGATAATATTATGATGTACTTTGTCACGGGACTACCAAATACTCCTAGAAGGAACGATGAGATATCAGTCATTGTTGATCGTCTTACCAATTCAGCACATTTTCTAGCTATAAGAGGAGATCAACCACTTGAACGTCTAGAAAGACTATATATTAACGAAGTTGTGAGACTTCATGGAGTACCACTATCGATTGTATCTGATCATGATCATTTTTTAAATCATGATTCTGCTAAAGTATTCAGAAGGACTTGGATACTGAACTTCGTTTGAACACTTCCTACCACCATCAAACAGATGATCAATCAGAATGAACTATTAAAACCTTATAATACATGTTGAGATCCTACTCACTTGACTTTCTGGGTATGTGGGATCAATATTAACCTCTAGTAGAATTTTCATATAACAATAACTTCCATAAAAGTATTCATATGGCACCATATAAAGCATGATATAGAATGAGATGTCACACACCAACCTGTTTGGGATGTTGTTGGTGAAAGAAAACGTGTAGGCCCAGAACATGGTGAGGAAAGGATGGAAAAGGTGAAGGTAATCCAAACCCACATCAAAGCAGCTCAACGTAGGCAGAAGAGCTATGACGATAATCGAAGGAAGGATTTGTAATTTCAAGTCGGTGATCATGTTTTCATGAAGGTATCTCCATGGAAGGGTGTTATACGTTTCGGTATGAAGGAAAAATTATGACCTAGGTACATCGGAGCTTTCAAAATTCTACAACGAATAGGGGTTGTAGATTACCATTTGGAAATGCTGCCAAGTCTCTCCAAAGTTCATGATGTGTTCCATGTATCACTGATGAGAAAATACATGCCTGACCCAACGTATGTACTCACCTATGAGGAATTAGAACTGGAACTCGATCTATCTTATTGCGAAGAGCCCGTTAGGATTCTTGATTCTAGAGAACAAGTGCTAAGAAACCGGATGACTCGTCTGGTAAATGTTCTATGGAGAAACCATAAGATGGAAGAGGAAACATGGGAACTCGAGGATATTATGATGAAGAAAAAGCCGAGTCTTTTTATGCAGTAGTATTCTAGAAATTTTGAGGATGAAAATATTTGAAGGAGGGGTGAATGTAACACCCCAAGCTACCACAATACGCTTGCCTTTGAATAATAAAATAGTGTGTGTTGTATGCTACTTCGAGTTCTAACACACCACAACCAATCAAAATAGCCGTTATGAATAGTAATACACACTTTTTGAAATTTGATAAATTTTATATTTGAAAATGGACTTCACTTTTGGATTTGGAATATCGAAATTATCTTATGGTGTATTTTTGGTATTTTTCTGAAGACATTCAATTTTCGATGAATAGTGAAAAACACCGAGTTATAGTTTAAAACCGGATTTTTAGTTAAATAATTATTTATTTTATTTAAATTTATTTTAGGACAAAATAGATTCATAATACCAATATAAGTTCAATGTAATTCATTGGATCCAATTTATAATAATTTTAGATATGTAAATATTTTATTGAACTTTTTAGAGTCTTTTACCCACCTCCTAGGAGCATTTGCAAATTTACCTAAAACATAATTTTACCGCTTCTGTGAATTGAATTTCAAAAATCTAAGAGACATGGTTGATATGAGTATGTAAAATGTGGTTCAATGAGATGAAAATAATTTTTGGTGAATAGTATCTTTTTACTTTTAGTTACCACCATTAAAAGTAAATAGGGTAATTAAAGGTAATAATGATATTATTTTTACCCTAACACAAGTCACTATTCTATTGGATAAGTGTTATTTGACCAAAAAAACCCTAGGAATAAAATTGGATCCTTTAGGTCCACTTTTATTAGATTAGAACATTTATTATTATTTTATATAAAGAAGACTTAAGAGAGTTATAATCAATGTTTAATAACTAAACATATTTAATATAGGGTTTTACATAAGATAAATTCGACTATAAATATTCATTATAAAGCTAAAAATATTTTCTACATAATGGAATTTTATTTATAATCTTTAGACAATAAATAATTATATTTATTTTTGACACAATGATGATGTAGTAATTACCTTATTAATGTATGATTAAAACAATTGATATTATTAACAAACAAATAAATCTAATTTGAGAGTTTTAATGAATTCCACTATTTTTTGGGGTCAGATGACATGTTAATATTGATGAAATAATTTTTTTCCAAAGTGATAATTCTGTTATGAATTTTACAATAACAAAATACCAAATAGTGTCAAAATTGACATAAAAGAGTTTTTTAAACAAATATGATATTATTAATTGATATTCTATTTCTAAAAATATAAGTTTAGACCAAAGGTCTTAATTAATATTATATATGTCATTAATGTAACACTTTAGGTTCTCGTGGAAGTTTATAGTTTGATTATTAAAAATATAGTTTAATAATACAAGAAGACACAATTAAAGTTAAATTATTTAACTTAGAGTTAAATCTAAAAGATTAAGTTAAAATGGTAACCTAAACTTGTATAAAACCTATTATTTTAAAGGATTTGGACCCATACCGACATTATCTACGAAATAAATTAATTTTGAGTCATTATAAATAATATAATATTTTATTATAAAATAATATTTCAATATTTTCCTAAGGTTACCTCACCGCTCTTATAAATGGCCACTCCCCCTTCTCTCAAATTCACACCTTTAAAGCTATTTGGATCGGCCAAAACCTGCCCAAATATCCTTGAAAACGTCCTCCCTAAATCCTAGAGGTCTTCCTTTGGTCAGAAATCCATCCTATGGATCCCTTTTGATCAAATGAAGAGGAATAACCCGAAGAAGAGGTAAATATTTCATTACCCCTTTCATGTTCTTTTCTTCTTCCACTACTTCATTATTTGTTCTTTCCATTCTAAAATAATAAATCCAGTATCATCTATACACTATGATGTTATTAAAAAATTTGTACAACTATATTATTTATTTTATCCATCCTATGAATGAAAAAGTTACCACACGTGCGTACGTATGGCATACCATCTCCACGTCATGGTGTAGTTTGTTATTCAAATATTTCATCTTTTGGATGGGTATAATAATGAATATAAATGATGTAAATGATAAATATAAAATTATAATGATTATTTATAGATGATATACCATCCAATTATATATTATTTTAATATCAAAATAATGATATTGTCGCTCATGTGTACGTACGGATTACCGTCTCCACGAACGCGATGAGATTCATTCTCAATCTCATCCATTCAAGAATAAATTTCATTTGATGATTAAAAACAATGTTTAAGGGCCTAATATAATTTTGGATATTAATAATATACAGACTTCCCATAACAAACATGGCTTATGTAACAAAACATATAAAATAAAACGTGTAAGTTAACACCTGAAACGTTGATAATGCTAAAATATTATTAACAAAGAAATATTAGAAGATCATATATTATAAAATCGTTATGTATATTATTCTTGTATAATTTAATATCAATGATTTAACTATTATAAAGGAGTTTAACCTACCCTTGACCAAGGAAATGTACAAGGTAATAGTAAAATTCACAATCTCTTTACTATCTGAGGTTGTTTTTATGTAAGTATCTACTGAGACCTCTTTATCCTCCACATCCATGTTTCTTAAAACATCCTTCCAAAACATTTTTACTATTTAATAGAAAATGGGTTAACTTAATTTATAAACTTATTTGACCTTATACGTTTTTAAAGGGATCTTTCCGTCCTTTTCCAAACAAGGTACTTTTTGACCTTTTCGAAAAATTTAATGTAAGAATGTTTTTTTAACTTAGACGGTGGGTGCAGTTATTCTCCACCATTATAACATTTTCGAATCCTCCCTTACAATATTATAAGAATATTTTTGAAAAAAATGTTTTATTTTATAATTATGTGAATTTAAATGATTTCAATGAAAATAAAGAGATATTTCTCTCAAGTAGTTTTGATTTCTTCCATGTCAACATCCTTTGATGTATTTTATATTTTTTTGACGACGATTCATTATGATAAAAAACTTTCATATTGTATTGAAGGTTTTGTGATATGTTTTACTGTGTATGTTTTATTTTAATACCATTCATGGTTTATGGTTAAAGTATTTACATTTCTTATTCTAGTTTTAATACGAATGTTTATGTTATATTTCAACCTTTTCATATGAGGAATGTTTTAGCCTTAGTATGTGACAGGTGGAGCCCGCTATAGCTCCTCGATGAATCGGTAAGTCTCATGAGAAAATTAGATGTGGAATTGGCTGAGGCCTTTCCCAATTTGATTTATGGTTTTATCTGAGGCCTAAATCATTTTTATACGTCTTAGCCGAGGCCTTGAAAAAATCTTTCAGAATGACCGACATTATACATTCCCTCATTATGAAAATAATATTGTTGGTTCATGTGGTCATTCGACTAGTATAGTACCCATGATTATGTTTTATTATGGAATTATTTACTCAGATCATATTTCCGCAATAAAAGTGTTCATGTTTATTATTTGTAGATGTATGTGTTTTCAATTATTTACAATGCTTAATATTTATGTTATCTTTCGATGTATTGTTTACCCCTACTAAGCGTTTGACCTCACCCATTTCTTATGTTTCATTTTCCAAGGATATGAAGAAGTTAGTTATGAGTGACTTGGAGATATAATTCTAGGAGGCTTGGATGTTCTAATTTAATACATTATTGTTGTATTTTTTTTTTCAATTTTTAATGTTGAACTTATGTATGAATTTTGTTTCCAATAATACTAAACTTATCGGTCTTTCAGGACATGATTTTCTTGTGATAATGCCATTGTTATGTAAAAATACACCGACTCTAGGTAACAGGGGTCGGGGTGTTACAACTATAATCCATAATGGTATTCAATTACATGAATGAATTCACTATCAATGTTTTTCCCACAATAGTGTTTCAATTTATCAAAAGGGTCCTCCACTTAATGATTCGATGAAGAGAAATCCTTCCTACCATGAGGAACATTCCAAAGCAATCATTGTAATGTATGATTCCTTGTAATTGACAACTGAAATCCTCTATTAACCATAATATATCCCAATGTGATGGTCATTCTAAAATCCACCTTTTGATCACATACCTTCCACTATAAAAGATAAATCCCCTATAATTTTTGTTGTTTACAAAAAAATATTGAAGGGTAGTGTCCAATTTGGTAGGACCAGGTCAAGGATCCTCTAGATAACATCGAATAACATATTCTAAACATGAGCAATGATATGGAGAATGGTGACATGTTAGTCATGTTCCGGCCTTTAACCACCCCTCAATATACCATTCTAGAGGTATTGTTTGAAGACTATGTGCATGAAATCCCCGTCTCAATATAAAAGACTCATCTTAACTTAAGAGTAATTATATTATATGATGAAGAGTATCAAATTCATGATAAGTTAATATAAGGGAAACATTGTGGAATTGTATTGTTGGCTCTTTGGGCTACACAAAATCCAAAATTCGTGAAGAAGAACGGATCCATTCAACTTTCATGCCTCAAAGAATTTAGTGAATTGCATCATCTGATCATAGATACCCATCTATTTTTTATATCATCGGATGTGGTGAACATAGAAAGTTTAATTTAACTATTCTCCCCAAAAAATACTACCAAATATAGTATCATTCAATTAAACAGCATTACACTTGATTGAAAAAACATACTCTGTTAAAAATCGACGAGACGATGAATAAAAATATGTCTCAAACAATTATCACTTATTTGGTTCCATAAGAGATTAATACATTGAAAGAATTTTATATCCAGAATCTAAAAATATTGAGAAGTCTTCCCAGTTAAGGTAAGTTAATCATCAGATAGCACAAATTTCAGGGATATCATAATGATCTTTGGAAGTGGGTGATTCAGTTGCCTAACAAATGATTCACCCAACCCATGTTTGAGTGTGAATACATACAATTAAAAAGGAAGCAGTAGGGGTAATTCCCTGGAAAATCTTGGAGAAATCCTAGCCCTCAGTGCTGGGTTCATTTTTCACAAAACATTTAATGTTATAAAACCAGGTCTAATGATTTGTGGAAGTGAAATTGGAATATCCCTAGCCCATAGAGCTAACGAAGTTTTTACCTCAAAAACCACCTCCTAAGTGGATGTCAGTGTTCTCCTGATTAGAAGGAATTTTAGAAAAAAAATCCGCCTAGTTCATCATATCCATTGATTATGGGTCTTCATTAGGGACACACATGACTGAACTGTTTGGAGGAGGCCTATAGATTAAAATTAAACAAGATGTTCCTGGAGAACCCGCTAAGGAGAGAAAATAGACATTTGGAGGGTGTATAAAAGTTTATATACTCAAAGATAGTAATTAAGTTCCTTCAATACATCACAATTTTTTGAATGTAATTTACACTGCCCCTATAGGACCTACAAAACATGTGGCCAATTCAAAGGAGTATTTTTTAGATAAAAATATGGTACATACAGAAACAATTTAAGGAGGTGTGTGTGTTTACCATGAATAAGAGGTTTTCAATGAATTTTGGTATTCCGTCAATCACTGCATCATTATGTCCTCAAATAACTTCCAACAAAGAAAATAGTAAAGGTAAGATTGTGTGTCACCTACCTACTAAAGATTTTGAACCCCTCTCACTTGAGGAAATATTTTCTCTTAAATAAGAATATATTAATGAATTGAGAAGACTCAAAACACAACACCACTAAGGAAAAATTCCTATAAGATATGTTCTAAAAATATAGCATCAACTCATTATCCCAGTTGTCAGACCTATGCAATGTGGGTTCACCGCAGAAACTCAAAGGGGTAGGGTCATCTACTCACTGTGGGATACCAACAACTATTATATTTGGATCCCATAATAGTAGATAGATATTTCCCTCTATTTGGAACACATTTAAAATAAGGCTAGGAATATCCTTACTGGACTACCCCTGTAGGCCACCCTTGGTAGAAACTAACAGTGCTTTCATAGATGGCCCTACCAGCTACTTCCCCTATTCAAGATCCTTCTCAGCCAGACATTCCACCATGTCTCATGACTACTATTATGTCAAAAATCACTCGGTTATAATCTATGGAGGAATGATGTACACCTATATAAATAAAGAAGATCTCATTCCTCGAATAGATTGATCATTATTTTGCACTACTGATATTTTGGAATTCTAAAATTTGAATTTTCAATGGCTCAGGGGACCCAAAGCAGATCTTGACACATTTAGTGTCCCTCTATGATCCCATGATGGGGAACCCTAAACAAAAATAGGCTATGAAACTCAAGTTCTTTTTGTAATCACTATAGGGACTAACCGTTGTATGGATACTATTTTATAATCTAGGTCAATTATAGTGTGGGAATATATCCGTAAAAAGTTATCTACCAATTTTGAAAAAAAATCTACATAAGAAAAAAGTAATTGACCTATAAAATTGAAAATATCAGGAGGAAGAGAGGGTATAAGATTTAATTTCTAGACTTAATGGGTTGACATACTCCCTTAACCTACGGCTTCCCCATAGGGGATTTTCTCCTGATCTGCATAGGGAATCTTCATGAAGAGTTTTACATGTCACTAATCCCTGTGAAATACATAGGTGTGTTTCATGAACTCTATATGATTTACCAATGGATGTAAGACACCATCGTACAAACTATGTCTATGTCTAGAGAAATTGATTCAGAGAAAGGAAAGATAACAGAGAATGCAAAGGATACCACATTTACACTAGTACAAGCCCCTACACCCGCTCTATCTCCAATGTTCATTCCATATCATATAGTCCCCCATCCTAAGAATCAACAAAAACTACATCTAAAAAATCCCATTTAATGAAACTAGAAATGGCCTTCATGAGTGCTGGAGAAGTGCCAACTACCTGAGTGATATTAAAATCCATAGTCTATTTTCAGTTCAAAAAAGTTATCATAAATGGGTCATTTAGATTTTCTTTTAAAATAGGTGATAATGTCCCCATTTATTAGTGACTATAGGTCTAATGATAAATATGCATACTAGAGTGTGTTTCTACAACACAATGTAGCACTAGTACAATGTGTTGTAACAACACTCTGGATCCCAAGAGACACACCAGATATCAAAAAATAATTAACAAAATAGAACTAAATTAAATGAAATTTTAAACCCAAATAAAAGGAAAAACATTGTATTATAGAAATTTCAAACATTGGTTTATACATTTACATAAATACATATTATTACATACATTAAAAAAATATCAATGTTCATATGAAATTTAATCCTATCCCCAACAAATGGTATTGCCACGAAAACCACCCTCGATCGAGAAAAAGAACTCGCCTGTAAAAGAAAAAAATTTCATGTTTTTAATAATATTAATTAATTTAATTAATAGAAAGTTTTAAGTTTTCTAAAAATGGTGTTAATTTTAAATAAAAAGACTCACTTGGAGTCATACAACTTACACTATGCATCAGATTGGTGTATGTCTAATTCCAAAACAGCTAAAATTACTTTGGAATTATTTTCCAAATGTATCACAACAATTTGAATTAATTTCCTAGATTTTGAGTATGTTAGTGGGTTATTTTATTAAAATGTCATTTTGAACTGGGTACACACAAATTAACTCATTCAAATAACATCTTGTATTGATTTTATATTAGAAGGATTACTATACTCCAAATAAGACTTTTGAATAATTGTCTAAAATTTCAATGAAAGTCAGAGTGTGGTTGACTATTATTTAGTGAGTGACACTTTTTGAAGTAAAGTGTCAATTTTATAAAAATAATGGACATTTTAATTCATACCAGGAATATCATATATCGGATTGTGGACAGACTGATTCCTAAATTTCAAAAATGACTTATGCATATTTTCTATAAAGTATCAAAATAATCATAATTCAGTTTCTCAGTTTTGATTATGTTTCTTGAAAATTTTTCGAAAATTAATGCCAATTTTAATTAAAAATATGAACTTTGACTCATAAAAATTATATCATGTGTCATATTGAGGTGAATATAAATTCTAAACATCTCAAATTATATATGTATCAACTTACTAATGCAACAAAATTATCTGATTGTTTTTTTTGGGTTTTGAGTTTGTTAATCATCTTTTTTACTAAAAGACCATTTTAAACTGGAAGCACACATATTTAATCATTTTGATCACATAATTTATTTCTTTCATGTTACATGAATTCCTACATTACATAAATGAATAATGAATAATTTTCATAAATTATCAATAAAACCCAATATCGTTGGTTAGTTTTTAGTGAGTGATAATTTTTAAATGAAAATATCGATTTTAAACTGATAATGGAGACATTGAGTCATACTAGGAACATAATGCATCATATTGAGGTTACTATGACCCCTAAAAATAAAATATTATGAATGTTTCATTTATGTAAAGTATCAAAATAATCCAATTTTTTTTGCTCATTTTTTTGTATGATAGTTTTCCATTTTACTAAAATTGATTTCAATTTTAATTCAAAGGACACACATGGAGTCATAACAGTCACACCATGTCTCAAATTTATGTGTGTCTAATTCCTAAATGTATCAAATGACCTAAATACCCTTTTCCTAAATTATCAAAATAATATGTATGTTTTTTCTCAGTCTTCATTATGTGGCATGTCTTTTTTACTAAAATGTCATTTTAAAATTGAAACATGCACTCTGACACATATAGAAACATTGTGTATTGTATTTTTGTGATACCAATTAATACACAGAAAAATGTCATTTGAAACAATTTCATAAATTATCAAGAAAATCCTAGAGCGTTTTCTTTGTTTTCAGTGAGTGACACTTTTCGAACAAAATTTGAATTTTTAAACTGATGACTGACACATCCAGTCATACTAGGAACATCAATTATCAAATTTAGGAGATGATGATTTATACCGATAAAAAATGACATATGGATCATTTTACTATAATATTTGAACAATATAAATGGGTTTTTCTCATTTTTTGAGTATCTTAATCGAATATTTTTACTAAAAGATATGTCAATTTTAATTACAAATACACACTTGAAGTAATATTAAAAACAAGTAAATTAATCATAAATATAAAAAAATAAAACTATTCGATGGAAAATAGTTTTAGTAACAAAACATCAAGATTAATTCTACGATTGGTAAAATTAATCACTGTTTCTATTCCTACAAAGTAAGTGGAGATAATTTGAAGGAATGTGATAAATGAAACACTCGAGGGGTGAAAAGGTTTTGAGGGAGAATAAGTCTGTGGATATTTTCATGTATAAAGTCATAAAAGATAGTCATAAAACCCCAAATCAAACAAATTAATCCACCTATATAATAAAATATTTATTATTTATTTAATAATAAAATAAAATATATTAAACATATATTTATTTTTTATCTAAATTATAGAATTTATATCATAACATTACCTTTACATAATTCCAAAGGGATTCCATCATTATAGTTTGTTCTTCCAAGAGATTGGTAACATCATCAAGTGTAGAATACATTGTATGCATGAGTAGTCCACATTTATTTTAGATTATGTTAATTCAATAGAGAACATATACTATTATAAGAAAAAACATAGTATATAAAAAACACCTTTTCATTCTCATTGAACAATATTTCTTATTTTTAAAGGCTTTAGGGATTTTGGTCCCTCTATCAAGAATCCAAATCCCCTATTTTGAGTCACCTCTAATATACATCAAATTTTCTTCAGTGGGACCAACATGAACTGATTGTGATCTCCAAATTAAAGGGTCATCCTGGATTGAATTTTCATTTGACCCAACATTCATTTCAGTCGCTAGCTGGGCAATTAACAATTATTTTTTGATTGATTTGAGGAAGAAAATACAGTCACTGATTGTGATTCCATTATGAATGACTCCTATTTTTCCCCTACAACACTAAAATTAAAATTCATGAAGAATATTTCTCCATAATTCACTACTAGGATATTTAAAACATATTTATAAAAAAATTGAAATGTAAAATTTTATATAATCCAAGTCGTATATCTGTTCGATAATACCAAAATATGAAATATTTTCATATGTTTGATTTGAATACATAGAACCTGACATGTGAATTGATTCAACCACAAGTGTAACACCATTTTTTTCATCATACATCAAAAATTGCCTTATTTTGTATATAATTTATAACCATTGATTACCAAACCAGTGTGTGATATAACATTTTAACTTAGTCCCCTGGTTAACTATTGAAGTTGTTCGGAAATTCAATTCATATTTTCAGATAAATCCTTATAAATTTGATCTCATAACCATCCTATAAACTATTTATTATGTTTATTTGATATCCATCTATCAATACATGAAGTATTCAAATATCATTGAATTTCATTTTTGGGATCAATTTTTGGATCAACATCTTCACAATTATATAAAATTTAAAGGTGTGATTACTCCCACTCTATCAAGGTAATTGTAACAACATCTCTTCCATAAATACTTTCTCCCATAAGGAGTTCACTATGATGATTCTTTGGGAGACTAATTATATCAACATCTTATAGGTAATCGATAAATAATTCAATAGCTTTTCAACAATATATCATTCCTCAATACAACCTTCTGGCTGACACCGATTCTTGACATACCCTTTCAAAATATACATATATTGTTCAATGGGGTACATCCATTTGAAATGGATATGAAAATATATTTGAACCTCTCTAACCATGTTAGTCATCAGGTGGACCATTATATCAAATAATTATGGTGGGTATAACATATATAATTCACATAAAAAGATTGCAACCTCCTAATTCATGATGGAGAACTTCTCTGTGTCTACAAATTTATAGAAAATGTATTTGAAAATGAAGCAGATTCTGGTGAATGTATGTCATACATTTTTAGGTAGATTGCAATCAAAATAATCATGCATTAAAACTTCCACCAAAACATAACAGTCATGTCATTTTATTCATTATAATATCAAATTATTAAATGACACACCATTATTGATATTTTATGAATACCCATATGAAACTTTTACACTATTATGGAAAAGGATAAACTTCAATTTTTCTTCTCAATATAGAGTGTATGCTGCTGATGTAAGAAAATGATACTTTTTACCCTTCACCGATTACAGCTCTTCCCTTATCCCCATTTCAATCAATTTCAACCTTGTCTTGATCCTATATTTCATTTTATAGGAAAATTTTGTAACATTCCAAAAACATTATAAAATAAATTTTTTCTATACGGATGACATAATGAAAATGTCAAATATACAAAAAATTCCAATATGGAAATTCAACGGAAATTGATCTCTTCTTACAACCTGATCTTGTATGGGATTTCGACTTTTTTTACCTAAAATAGTGTCAATATCGTTTACATTAATGTAAAATTGATCGCTTGTAATTGGAGATAGTGTTTAAAGTTTTTCAGTATTCCCATTGAATTTTGTCATATAGGATCAAAATTAATGTCGTTAAGGTAAAAAAATTATTTCCTAAAAACACAGTATTCAAGGAATGTTTTAACCGAAATGAGTAAGTGTGTTTTTGAAAAATGGGACACCCATAAATACTATTAATTATATATCATGATAAATTTCCGTAATAGGGGATATTATTTACCATCTTGTATAACATGTACCTAAATATGAATTCTTAACTTCTCTGGGAATTTTACATTGTAACTAATGTATCCCGCATCAACATGATATCTTCAATCGATGGAGGAAAAATAGACATCAATATCATTACTGGGTTACTTTTGTCTAGAAATAAGAAGAGACAACATAATTTATTTGTGTTTCATTCATTACACCAATAGAATGTTATAATTTACCAACATGACGAGACATGTACAGTGAGTACTACACATTACACCAAAATTATTTCTTCTATGTGTAGATAATGTAGGAAGAATGTTTCTCAGCTCATTTCCAAATTCAAGATACTCGTAATAAATTTTCATCCACTGAGGATAATTTGTTGGATGATGTAGTTTTTCATCATTAATTCTTTTATCTACATTCTATATAAATTGGGTCACAGTTTACTAACATCTATATAGTCTTCAAAATCATGTAATTATAGGAATGTACTATACAAATTTTGAAGGCCTTGATTCAATTTTCATGTGTCATTTTGTGCCACACATATGGAATTTTACGAGTGATTCATAGTCCTTACAATACAATATGAAATCATTTGGTAAATCATGTATTTTTTAGAGATCATGCGCATTGAACGTAACATTCATTTACTATCACATGTTCGATATGGTAGTCAATTTTATTCTGGTCGTGTACCATTAAAGAGACCAAGTAGTTTTTTAAATATGGTGTCACTCTATCCTCTTCCATGTTTCATGCTATATAACATCAATATAGCTATCAATGTTGTGAATTTAGTACACCTTGTAAATAGTTGTTAATTGGAACCAATATTTAACTCCACAATCAACATTGTACAACCATGAAGTTCATCTTAAGTTGTAATTGTCATTTTTTCCTTGTGATATTCATCATCTTTTACACTGGTATTCATATCAAATGACCCATAAATTGTAGCATCATCCCAGTCAGTGTCCACATTCTATTTCCCCTATTTATGGTCCAACATTTATAGCTTAGATAATTTTTTTGACACGTAAATTGTTCTTTTGACTCTCCCGAACTAATTTTTCATGAATAATGACAACGTAAACAAGAAAAGATGATTTGAGAAGGGTTTTATACATGATCTCTTGAAAACATGATGAACTCTTTAAC
This sequence comes from Viscum album, assembly GCA_963277665.1. Classification (NCBI taxonomy): domain Eukaryota; kingdom Viridiplantae; phylum Streptophyta; class Magnoliopsida; order Santalales; family Viscaceae; genus Viscum; species Viscum album. The sequence goes on from CAUJRU010002252.1 coordinate 61,135, forward strand.
TCTTGATTCATACACTTTGTTTTTCAAATTACTAGTATGAATCAATTTTTGATTCATATCCATACTATTAGGTAAATAAAATGATTAATTTTTTGAAATAAATAAATAAATAGACATAACATATTCATTATCAATGGAGATTGTTATAAAAATGTTAATAAGGGAATGTAAACATTTGATTATTTCTAGGAATTTCAGTTTGTCTATGAAAATTGGTAATTGAATTTAAGAAAATAATTACACTATTATTGGAGGTGTTATCCTATTAATTCATTCAATGGTTAATGTTATATAAGTCTTCCATCCTCATCAACTGATCTCCCAAACAATTATCATTGCTTTTTTTGTTTTACAAACATCCTACGTATCTTGTGTACAGGCACATATACTACTTGAAATACTCTATGTATTCATCCATGGGATAACTAATGATCATAGTTGTAAATGATATATAAAAGAGATGTGGAATGAGTTTAAATCAACAAAATGATATAATAATTGTTTGGGATATGATTTTGATGAGGGTGAAAATTTTCTATAAAAGAAATGGGGGATGAGTCTCAAGCAACAAATTACAATAATAACCATTTTTGACACAAATAACATCATTATTAAATCCCATAAATAAATGAATATACAATATATGAAATTAAGTTGTAATAGGACACCCAACTATAATATAAAATAATAATAATCTCACATTTCATTAACTAAAATATATAAAAATGTATTGATAAAATGTTTTAAAAAATAAACAGTTATTTGAAATCCATTAATAGTAATTAGAGATTCTTATGGGTGGAACCAATTCATGTTCACATAAAATGATGATTACCAAAAAATAATTTCTAATACATAGGATTTGAAAAAATCCATCCTATTTTTTTGAACAAGTGATTCAGAAACCTAAGGAATTATTACATATAAATTAATGGTATACAAAATATTTGAAAACATCTCAAGAATCATGGGATGTAAAATCACCACACTAACACATCCCAGGGATTCTAGGGAGGTTTTCAGATCATATATACCAATTTTAAGGTTTCTAAAGAGGAAATATAACCCAAATTGACCCATCCTTCAGATTCTATGGAGGTCCACAAACAAATTGGAATATGGAAATAATACATATCAATAGGATGTATCACAAAAAAGGTAGAAGAACACACCAACCCTTGCAACATCTAACACATATACATTGTCCTCTATTGTGATGGAAAGAGTCGTATGATGTCACATTTTCAAAGTGGAATACCCTCATCTCACTCAGAAATCTATGTGGAATCATAAAATTAATAGATATGTATTTTAATATGATAGGAACAACTCTCATATGCTACCCAACCTCCATCATGAAAATTAACAAATATAAAATTATATTGATGATAAAAATGGGATGGAACATCTACCATATGGTGAATTCAAATATTAATCCAATGAAAATAAATATTGATTTATAAAAACATTCACATAAATAATAGAGTAGCTCCTATATCCCATATAGTAATTCTTATCTATGATTGAGAATGAAAGATATGCTCATATAGTCTAGGAGTAAAGCAGGGAAGGCTCACAGTATAGGTGTTTCACACTCTAAAAACTAAAAGCAGGAAATTGGATGATCTCTACGACCAAATATCCTAAATGGGGAAATCACCACACTCAATTTTGAAAAATAGAGTTGACGATGGCCAAAACAATTTTTTACACCCTAAATTCCCCAAGAGAAAATATATAAATACTTACATTTGAGATAATGTAGAGAAAGACTTACATTCGTTCCATGGATTCCAAGGACTTTTGAATCGTTCAAGACTAGAATTTATGCCTTGGAATTGATTGAGTCTTGATTTGTTCCTTTATTTGAGCATCGATTCATCGAGTAGAAGCATCGACAGTGGGTGGCTTTCAAGGAATGATTCTGATATCGCCACAAGTCCACAATTGTTAATGGATTTTTTAGATAGAATCGGACAGTATTATCAGTGCTTCTAAAAAAGCACCGTTAATGATTACTTTTATCAGTGGATATGTAATAATTACTGATAAAAGGAATCTTGGTGGCTTCTTTTTTAGTTCTCATAAAGATAGAAATTTATCAGTGCTAAAAAAATTCTCATAGTAAATCTTTTTATCAACAATTATTACCTAAACACCGATAAAGTATTTGTAATTATAATTATAAAAAAATTGTAAACATATATAAATATAAATATATAAAATATATTCCTTATTTAAATATATTTATTATAGTTTGATAATAAGATAAATATATAATAAATTATTTATAATTATATTAATAATTTTAAAAAATATATATATATACCATTATATATATTTATATAATTATATATATATAATTTAATTAATATATATAAATATACATATATTAAATATATTTTTTATTTAAATTAATTTATTTTAAATTTAATAATTATTTTAATATATATAATTTTTATTTAAAATTATATAAATTCATTTAAAATAATATTTATTTCACTATAATTATAAATATATTATTGTCTAAATATAGTAAATGTACATTGATAAACATTTTTTTTCAAATAATTTGTTAACTTTATTAATGAATATCTAATTTTAAGAGCACGCATTTTAAAAATGAGTGTAATTAAATAAATTAAAAATAAGTACTTTTTAACAATATTGAAAAATTTGATAAGTTGTGTGTGTGTATTGTGTATAAAAATTCATTAATTATGTTTATTTGAAATTAATATGACACACATTTGATCTATGTTAAACTGAAAAGTCAAACTATATTAAATTATATGTCCCCTAATCTATGCTATTAGTAAGTATTTGTAATTAATATTACTTTTTAATTATAAACCATTATTCAGTAAATATATGCCTATTTAATATAAACCTCATAAATATTTTTTAATATGTAAACCATATATATATATATTCATATATATATATGTATATAATACTTTTTATTAACATTTTCAATAATTAACTATTTAATAAAATGTGTCATATTTTTCTTAATGAACATAATTTTTATTTTAATTTATTTAATTTTCATTTTTCATATATCAATATATTTAATACATACTATTTATTGGTGTTTATTATTTATATATAGCCTAATTAATATATTCATTTTAATCATTTATTATTTAAGTAATAAAAGTATCAATATTATATTAACGAAATCATTTTTTTATTCTTTTATTTCATATTATATATTCAGACATTTAACATCATGAAGAAAGGACTGAAAATGGATTTCTTTATGATTGATAAAAATATAGCACTGGTAAAGGGTACCCTTTATCCGGGATAAAAATAATCCATAGTTAAATATACCCTTTCTCAGTGCTAAAAAATGCCGATAGAATCTTAAAATTATCAGTGGATTTTTAGTGCTTTTAAAGATGCCATTTATCAGTTCCTTTTTCAAGCACTAATAAATAAAAATGATATTAATGGCCTCGTTTGTAGTAATGAACACCTTCCTGGTCAGGATGAAAAATTTAGAAGAGGATACAATAGTTTTAGGAGACGATGAATGTGTTTTATTATTTCTGAAATGTCCTTATCAGTGGCTACTATATTATATCATTGGAGAACTACTTGATCTATTTTTCCAATGATCGTGAATCCTATCTAGGATGAAAACAATAAACCCTGCACTAATTACCCTCCCATAGATCATTGGTGCACCACATCCATGAATTTTTAATTTTCATTTACATCCTTGAGATGATGGTGGACTACAAACATTTGATGATCAGAAGGCCACATACGCAAGTTGCATGTGTTTCTTCCACCTATTTGGGAAAGGAGAATGAATTGAAGGAAGTTAGAGGTATAGATACACTTATGTTTAGTGATCAGATGTTAAGAAAGATGATCAACTGGATACATTCCATCCTCTGAGCAATGGTGAAGCAACTGATTGTTCCCACATCTACTTCTGTTATGGCATAGCCGGCTTTATCGGCATCACAGAACTCCATGATCTATTATACCATGAAACGACACCGCCATAAGATCAAGAATAAATCGTAGGAATATGAACCTGTACCAAGGTCAAATTTTTATGTTAATATAGAATACTTGATGACGATTGTTCCAGAAGCATGGGCATCACCCCACCACATGGTACCGCGAGAGTCGATGTTCTAGAATAAATCCTCTTCAGAAGAAGTGTTGATCTTTGGTTCCATTAATGTTATTCTCTTAATGGTTCACTTTTCAAATGAAGAGTTTACATATTTCAATTAATTACATACATATTATTGGGGAACTATTTAAATATGGAATTAGAGATTAGGATATAGAGCAAGTAAGAGTCGTTCCAAGAGTCACTACTCTAACCGAGTCCCTGATCGAACTCTCTACATACAGAAACATAATTGTAGAGCACTCCAGTGAGCTAAGAAGGAGAAATAATGTTCACCCACTCATTCCATGGTATTACATGACATGATCTTCTTGGATTATTTAGTATAAGATACATCGTCTCTTAATCAACCTCAATATGCAGGCAGACCCATTCGGCCTAATCCATCGAGAGAAGAATCACCTCCATACCCTATTCTAATAGATTATCCATCCACATAAATTACTCCCACTGCTAAAGAACCTACAAAATGGAATACCCATGCTATGAAGCATAGTCATATGGAACATGAGTGTGAAATTTTGAAGCAATTATCCCTGGTTTCGGCCAAGCTGTCTATCTTGGGTTCTCTGAGTCTATCAAAAAACAACCAAGATGCACTGAAAGTGTCTTTCAAAAACCTCCATTAATTTGTGGTAAACTTAGACAAAAAATATTTTTTTATAAAGAATGATCAAACATATTTTCTCACAATCATCTCATTCATCGAGAAGGATGATGATTTCATCATATAAAGACACATCAGGCCTTTGTATTTATCAACAAAAATAAATGATGTTGATATCCGAAGATCCTTTATTTACAATTTCTCAACAGTACACATAATTACACTTTAAAAACTTTTCAACTTGGTCTTAATGAATCCCAGATGTCCCAATATTTTGTAAAATTATAGGGTTATGAAAATAAAAATTATAATGCCTCTTAAAAAAATCAAACTCAGAAGTCTGTCTGGGGATCCCATGTCTTACTCTGAATTTATGTTTTTCCAGAATGAAGAGGCATTTAAAATTCATCCATGGTGTCCATAGTTACATCAACATTCAATTATTACCTTATAATTACACCAATGCACAAATGTTGAATCAATGGTAAACTTTTAACATTTTATGGGGATAATTCACCTTTTAATTCATGTGAATCAGAATACAAGGATGCAGTATTTTACCGGAGAGAAGGGAAACAACCTATGGTTGATGATGTTTCTTTAATGAATGGACATTAATGGTTAATATATGATCCATGATAATCCATTCATGTAGATAAATTAAGATTACATTATATCCATCAATCAAATCAAATCATTGGCTCCAAATTCTAGACGACATTTCGAAAATTCTATGACGTCAGTTGTGAAAACTGAAATTAAAAGTTCTAGAGATGTTTTCAATTATATATGTAGTGATGAAATATCATATTTAAATGCCTTCATTCAATATATAATGCTTTCAAAATTAATATCTCATTAGTTATTCTGAAATATATTGCCATGTGACCACGAGAAAATCAAAATACTAATTCTCTATCCATCATTACCCCTTTTGAACATCAATAAGGCCCAACATCATATTCCATATAGAAGAAGAGGAAGAAGAGGTAAATACGGAGAATGAGGAAGAAGTGTAAGACCTTAGGGATACCCGTCAGTAATTTGATGAATGTGTCTTTATCTCTATTGATGAGATCATAGAAATAAATGTGGGTACAGAAAAAGGTCCATGACCCAGTCTAATTAGTGCGGCCATTACTCCCACAGAATAAGATGTATACACCTACTTCGAAATGAAACACCAGGACATGATCACATAAAATTACATAGATATTACAGGCCTTTTCCCCATGGTGTCCACACATGACATGGTCATTCTAGAAGACCACTGGGGATACAAACAGGTTGCTTGATGGATACACCCGACTCATGACTCCAAAATTGAGGATCGAGTGGATAATATTATTAAGTCCAACATCTTCCAGGAATTCTGTTATCTAAATTGTATGTTTGAGATAAAATTTTTAGTGTATATGATTATTAAAAATAGGGGCTACATTGAACTTAAAGATCTCGATATACCATGTCTGAATGTTGACTTCTTGGTTCCAATTAACAAATTTCAGATTGATGCAATGGTTGGTTATCAATCATTCTACTTTAGGGATGGTTATTCAGGGTATAACCAAATTCATATTTCTCTACTAGATGAAGAATATACCCCCTTATGGTCTCATTAGGGACAATTCTATTATCCAGAAATTCCATTTCACTTTATTAATGATGGATCTATATAACAATGTTCCATGCATCACATCTTCAAACCGTGACAAAGAATTTTTTTTAATGCTATGTTGATGATTTGGTGGTTATTTCCTGAAATAATTCTGACCACCTATGTAATAATGAAATTAATGTCAATAAAATACAATATAAAAACATGAATATGAACCCCATGAAATACGATTTTGGGGTAACCATAAGAAAATTTCGTAGCTTCATCATATTCAATTGCGACATCGTAGTCGTCCTAGAGAATACAATGGATATACTAAGCATGTAACCTATTAAAAAACAAAAATATTTGGGAGGAAATCAAGAAAATGTGGCTGAAATATGGAACTTCAATGCCAACCTCACAGGAATGGGGTTTCCATTCACCAAATAGATGATGAAAGGTGTCACATATCAGTGGACCAATGACTGTCAGTATGCCTTTGATAACCACAAGAAATATATCTTGATACGGTCAGTTTTAGTTTCACCCATTGATTTAAATAAAATGAATCTATATGTGAAGGCCCTAGAGAAATCACTAGGCACATTCCTCACACAAAATAATGACATCATCAATGAACAAAATCAATTATTATCTCATCCAAACCGTGATCCATTGCGAGACTTGTTTTTCTCATACTGAGAAATTCTGGATGGAGTCAATTGTCATGGTTTAGAAATAGAGGAACTACTTACAGCACCATGAGTTCTATATCATATATGAATATAAAGTGGTCAAATATATCCTTATATGTCCTATGTTGACAATAATTTTTGTGTAGTGGGTGGTTATCCTATAGCAGTTTGATATATAGTTCTGGCCGCAAATAGAAGTTATAGGATAGAATTTGGATGATTATCTTATATAAAACCCATCTTTAGAAACAACGTCATTAAATATTTAATTTCAAAATAAAGAGTTATTTTCAATTAAAAAATTCCACCAAATGTGGGAAATTTATTTTGACCTCACATATGAGAGCCCAGGGAAGAGAATGGAAAAATAGAAACTCAAAAAAGTTAGGTTTGGTAAAAATATCATCCCTTCTTCAAGAGTATTATTTCTATAATCCTTCCTATTTTTAGAAGGATTTACAAATAATAAGGTAGATTTCTAGACTGTCATTGATGTACTAGAACTAACACTCCAATTTCAAGTGGACCACGTAGAGGTGAACGACGAATTATAATTGGTAATGAAACAGACCAATGGGGATTATTCTATTAGAAAAGAGGAGCTAATCCCAATAATTTACAATGTTAGAGGGTTAATGGAATAATTACCCTTAGATCCGAAATTTAATCACATCCCATGATCACAAAATTACTAGGAAGATTCATTGGAATAATAACCTTTAAATTTGTCATATCCAAACCTGGATGAAACAGTCCTCAGTGATGCACATCACTGAATGGTCCCACATTTTTTCAAGTCTTAAGAGAAGGGATCAAGAAAATCATCCCATTTCCCAAACTATATGGTCGTACCAATGGGTGGATGATTCCAATCATGGACTACCTCAAAAATGGAGTACTTATATTAAACATAGTGGGAAAAAGAAATGCTAGTGGAAAGAAACCAACATCACTCTTTATGATTCCCAAAATCATTAGAATTTACCTTATAAAAGAGTATTTGATAAAGTCCTTCTCATATGTATTTATTGAGAAGTGACCAATGATGTCAGGAATGTAGTACATGTGGGGACCTATAGTGTCCACCGGTCAGGGTTCAAAAATTCTCATCAAATTTGGAGTCTTTGGAACTATTGGCCCACTATGACATAGGATTGAAAATAATTCACCAAGAAATGAGATTAATACAGATTATATTCCATCATTATCTAACAACACCAAGATTTTCTAAATCTATTGAAATAATTCTATCCATTTTACATTTGGGGAATGGATTTTTTGGTACCATACCCTCCATACACAGTTAAGAAGTTCAAATACATCTTAAATACTATTGATTGGTTCTCAAAATGTGATGAGGAAAAACCCATCAATGAATTAGAGGCTTAAAAATCATCAACATTGTGATGGCCAACATCAGTACCACATTTGGAGTCTATCTAACAATACTAATGGACAACAGAACCAATTTATTTTCAAATAAGGAGTGAAATATATACCAGGAATATAACATCAAATCCAACCACTCAACCCTCTATCATGCAGTGGCTAACAGATAGATAGAGGACTTTTACAAGAAATTATTAGACATACTCTAAAAGATGGTGGATAAGGATAATAATTCATCGATCAATAAGATATTTCATTCCTTTTGGGCCTAATGAAACAAAAAACATTCTTCCATGAGGGAAACCCCATATTCACTTGTTTATAAGAAAAAAATAAGTCCTACGCATTAAGGTACAATTTCAATTAATCTATATTTCCATCTGTGACCTGTCCTCCATGGATCAGCTATGGAAAAAATGGATGGATATATTGAATTGATTTAATGATAAAATATTGACATCATTTCCTCACATAGTGGTCCATTAAAATCAGATAACATGATATTTTAACATGAAACTAAACCTCCATTTGTTCCTCCATGGATAATTGGTACTTGTCCATAGGACTCTAATGATACCTCGAAAGAATCCCCTAAAAAGTTAGACAATGTGGTAGGGGCCTTACTCCATAGACAAGGTCCACTCTAACAGAGCTTATTCATAGATCTTAATGGATGGATAACAAATTAATATCCAAACCAATGAAATGTTACTGAACAAATATTAATTGTAATCACATGAAAATCATTCTAGAATCAATATGTGAAACTTAATAACGCATTATAGTCCAAGATATATTATTGTATACTGTGTACCTTGTCATCATGACTGTATGGTTCTAAAACTCATGGTATATCTCTCATATGCATGACATTAAACAGCATAGTCAGTTATTGTTGTGTGACCTTAAAAATCATGACATGCTGTCCATGCCACAAGATGATAAATTTCATGACAATTGAATCCATGTCACAATGCATTAAACTATACAATTCATTTCCACATGATGTAAAATTGTATAGTATTAATTTGTGATATGAAATGTAAAACTATGAAACATTATGATCCATGATTGATTTGGTATCAATTCTTGATATTATTCTCCTATCATACCATCATTCATGAATAGTGTTAGGATATATCCTCAACTGAAATTGATATGTAATAATGACTAGACCTTATTTTTTTGGCCCACCCATCATATTAAAAAATATCAAAGTTGCCTCCCGACATGTCAAAACCTAATTGGGGTGGGGAAAATTTTCTAAAAAATACTTCTGGCTTGATTTTTTCCATCATAGAATACATAGTGACACTCATACCTCAATTATTGGGCCCAATTGCAATACTACTTCCTTTCCACATCATAAATCCCATGTCCACACCATATGGTGTAAAAATTCATTTCTAATGTCCTCATCAAAAGAAAATATAATTCATCATCTCTACATATACTACCATGGGGATTGATTCTCATTCAAGTGAGATATGTAGTGACTACTAGATCTCCAATCATTGTCACATCCAAAACAAAACAAAAACCTTCCATCCCTAGGTATGGGTATGACCTGCATAGGGATCCTTTCCCAAACAAATTATGACTTGATTCTCATTATAATGAGATACATAGATACATCAAGATAGATATCTTGGCCCATCCAACCAATAATCTATATGCGCCAATTCTTAACTTGTATCACCTTTTTGTGGTGGAAGAAAACATTCCCACTCCATGTTTCTCACACTAATAATAAATCATGTGGGATTATTTTATTTGGTTAATAAATTCTTTACACAATGAAGTTTTATCAATATAAATCAGGGTTATCATGGTCATGGAGACATGAACTTAAAAGGAACACAATATTTCCTTACCTCATATATTTAAACTATACGGGTTCATTGAGAACTATGTATGGATTGATTCTTGTTCCCATGAGATATATAGTGATGCCCATATCATACATTCTGGTCCAGCTATAATTCATAAAATTCCCCCTCACTCCCATGTATGATTTAGATCATTATAAGAGGATCCAACATGGGTTATACCCTATGAGCGAGCCCATATTCAAAATAATACCCTTTCCCTACACATGTATTTAATCATTGTACATATTACTCTTTATAACATTGTGTGTCATGATTATTAATTCAAAAATATATGTATTGATGATTGTGTCTTATGCCTTAGTCTAGATGAAATATTTATTTTTCCCATAAAATCACTGTCATCCTTTCTGCTCGACGTTAAACTATATGGACGATGTCATTACCCTATGATGTTAAATTATATGGCTACCGCAAAACAACGTGTGGCTTGAACACATTCCAATGAGATACATGGTAATATATTTTTAGGATCTAAATAACGATGTAGATGCTCAATATACAAGAGGGGGGTGAATTGTATACTTAAAAAATTCCTTTGGAACCATTAAAGTTGGTTATGGATAACTATGTTTTCCTTAGACAAGGAAAATCTAGGTTTAACAAAGTTAAATTAAGAAAATTCACAACACCTCTGATCACCAACTGGAGAATTTTAACGAAGTTTTACAATATAAGATTCTACCGTAATGCGTATAGAATCTATGAAAGTCAGAGTACAAGTGTAAGGAAATACAAGAAGGTTATACTTTCCTTAAAATACAATATGCAGCGGAAACAAACGAGTATTAACTACAAGAAACAAACAATAACTCTTTTAACCCAAAGAGAAGGGTATCCAACAACCTTGGATAAAGGTCTCTTGATTTATACTTTCGTGCATGTCTGTCTTACCCACACCAGGGTAAGCCCTTGATACGAAGATCAAAATCTCTGTCTTGCTATCCCCGTAAGCTATCAACATCAATGTAGTTGGAACCTCTGTCTTCCTCAGCAAGGAAGCCCTTGAACTTTAAGGTAGTCGGCACCTCTGTCTTCCTATCCCCGGAAGTCCTTGAATGTAATCACCAACATTTGGAGTCGCACGAAGAAATCTGAACGAGCGGTTCAGTACGCACAAGGCCTGAAAAGATTCTCTCTCTAGAAATCACCTTAACAGCGTGTGGTATCTAGATTGATCTACTTGTTCTCAATCACTGTTGAGCTCTTTCAAATGAGCTCCTATTTATAGGCAAACTTTCAATGGTTGGCTCCCTCTTCCAACGATCATATTTTCCATGAAATTCGGAGGGACCTGTACATGTGTAACTCAAAAAATGGTTAATTAGAAATATAATAGACGACATCGTTTTATAACAAACAATGTATAACTGAATGCACAACATCGTTTCGAAATGAAGCATATGTAAGTAAAATCTAATCAATATTTCAGAGTGTAAGAAAGTCAAAATTTCAGAGTCTAACCAAAATAAAATTCGAAGTCTATGTAAAGAAATATTCAGATTCTATTTTATAGGAATTTGGAGTCTCGTTTCACCAGAGATCGGAATCTGAACTTGCAGAGTTCGGAGTCAAACTACTTAAGAGTTCGGAGTCTAAATTCATAATAGTTCAGAGTCGAAATCCTTAAGATTTCGGAATCAAACTGCTGAAGATTTCGGAGTCGAACTACTTGAGTGTTCAGAGTCTAACTTCTTCAGAGTTCGGAGTCGAACTACTTAAGAGTTCGAAGTCGATCTACTTGAGAGTTTGGAGTCGAACTACTTGAGAGTTCGGAGTCAAAATTCTTCAGTGATTGGAGTCGAACTACTTGAGAGTTCGAAGTCCAACTAATTGAGAGTTCGGAGTAGAACTACTTGAGAGTTTGGAGTCGAACTTCTTCAGAGTTAGGAGTCGAACTACTGAAGAGTTCGGATTCGAACTTCTTAAAAGTTCGGAGTCGAACTGCTTAAGAGTTCGGAGTCGAAATCATTAATGTTTGGAGTCCAGAATTTGGATTAGAACTTTATTACAGATCACACCCAGAATTCGGATCCTAAAAACAGAATGCTCCAAATCTATTCATTATATGGAACCAGGATTTTGGGTATGAATCCGGTTTTTGTACTTAAGAAAATATTTCTATGTATAAGAAAATCTAGGTTAGGGTAAATTTCCTTAAAGATGTAAATTTTCCTTTTGGGGTAAAAATAACATTTGCTTATGTATAAGTTGTTTGTGATTTTCAAAACAAGAAGGAATGGAAAAGTCATAAGGAAAAGCTTATTGACTCAACAATCTCCCCTTTTTTGGAAATCACAAACATACTTTCGAAAAAGCATATAAGGATTTTGAAAATTTTCATTAGACTTTGAAATTAAACACTTATGTCCCTTTTTTCATGGATAAAAGTGAATATAACTAACACCCCCTTAGGCATTGAAACTGTAATGATTGTATTCTGAGTTTCCAGAGTGGAGTTTTCATTATTGTAATAATGAAAAACTTCGTAGTGGGAAACTCCCCCTTTCATTAAGGATATTTCTCTTAGAAATTTTTTCTTTTCTCCTCCGTAGGATTAGTTCTTTTTATTTCTCCCCCTTTGTGACTTTCAAAAATAATTGAAGGGAATGGAAAAAAAATTATGATACCTGAAACATTAGTATATAAAAAGATACATCCAACCAAATAATATTTCATTACCGTTGGGAAACATTTTACAAGGAAAGACAACTACAACAAAAGATCAGAGTGGGTTCATTTGTCTTCATTTTCCTTAGGTATGAGCTTCTTTAACAAGGTTTTGTGTTTCTTCAAGTCCCTTTGATCTTCCTCACCATGATTCCCTAAGAATTTTACCTTTTCTTCTTGGTTTTTTAGAGCTTCTTCCTTAGCCTCCAAGGCTTCTTTCTGCAACTTTATTAACCCGTCATGCTGAACAACTCTTTTTTCAAACTCAATAGTGAGATTTCTATCATTTATAAGATTTTGATCTAGAGAATTTGCCTTGTCATTCAGTTCCTTCACTTGTTGACTCCGGGTACTCTGCTCAATAATCAGCTCATCTTTAAGATTCTTCACCTTTTTATCTGCTGTGTCAAAAGATTCTTTCACGTCATTCTAAAAAATATCATACACAGCCAAGTCTTCTTAAAATCTCTTGGACCACTTTGTTACCTTACTACAAGACTTTCTATGTATATCATTGTCGATCAAAAAACTTTTCTGTTCAGCTTCCAACTTTACAAACTTATCCCGGACCATGGATAAATAATCCGATTTTTGATTCATACTTTGTTGCAGCATTTGGCATCTAGAATCTATTTTTGGAAAAATCATAATTTTGTCCACCAACATCTTTATAGATTGAACAACAAAATCATGCCCCTGAGATGATGATTCCGAATCAGAAATTTCACTTTGAGATTGCTCTTCCTCAACATACACTAGCTTCCTTATAGAGGTACCACCAACCTCTTTCCTCCTGATGAGATCTTTTATAGGTGTCTCCATGAGAGCTTGCTTCCCCTTATCAGATTTCGGAATGGCTTCCACATTAGGAGATACTTACTTGGATTCAGAAACATGAACGATCTGGTCTTCATCTGGTTTCTGTTTTTCATGACCTTCCTCAAGAAAATTCCTCTCATAGAATTCTTTTTCATCATACAACACATTTTCTTCTTCTTCTTCTTGATGTTTCTTGCTGGCTTCCTCATCTCCCTTACCTGGAGTAACTAACATTGCAGATTTAGCCTTATCTTTGTAGTCCTGTACATGCTTGATTAGGGTATCCAAATCTTCACTTTCCTATTCTTCTTCTTCTTATTCTTCAATTTCATCCTCTACTACTTCAAAAACTTCCTTCTCAGCTTCTTCAACAACTTATTTACCCTTAGATTTATCTGGAGTGACATAGTTCCTAGCTGGAGTTTCTGATAATAAGGTTCAGAACCGAACGTTTCTGGAATGGGAAGCATTCCGGAAGCCAACTCTGTAGCTTTCAGCAAAGATTGCACCACTTCAGCTTCGAACATCTTCTTTTTCATTTTCTTTTCCTTATCTTGAATCTCTATCTCCTCAACAGCTTTTTCCTTTAAGGCCTTTGCCTTAGTAGGGTCCAATCCGAATTGAGGATCCCCTTCTTTCCTCATTTCTTTTTCTTCCCTCCACTTGGATGCTACTTCATCCGTATGTGTTTTCTGCTTCTTCGGCTTGGGGGGAGCACATTCAGTTTCCTTACTTGGGAAATATCTTCATCAGCAGCAAATTACTTAACCTTTCTCTTATTCCTTTGCTTCTTGGATGGTTCTGGATTCTGTGATTCTTTCTGAGCTGCCTCAACCTCTTCCACACACAGAGGATAAAATTCTCCGGATTCAGTGGAAAAACCCATATTCATCCTCTTGAGAGTATCATCACTATCTAACATGAGTTTGCAATTCTGGATCATCGATTTTCAGGAAACCTTGAAGGATTCTAAGCACCAAACTATCAGCTTAGATAGTAAGGCAGGGAATATGAGAATCTGAGCTCTTAAATTGCCTTCTTTGATGTTCTTGATCATAACCAAGACATGCCTCATCAGATTTATCATTCTTAGATTTACCAAGAAATATAAGACATAAATATCACTTTTCTTTAAATTGACTTTATCACCTCTTCTTGGAACTAGAAATCCTGGCACCCATAGCGAAAGGATTCTATTGTTCAGAGTGAGACGAGCAATCTTAATTGTTGAATCATCATTAAGCCCAAGACACTTCAGTGCCTTATCCTTATTGAAACTCCCTTGCACATCGTAACGTTTGTGAGAGCAGAATTCAGCTTCTCCTTCATATGATAAACCATCCAGGCTCGCAGCCTTGGTGTAAGAAAGCTTAAAAGTCTTCCCATAAGACTTAAAGGAAATCCTCTCTCTGCCATCTTCCATCTGGAAGGAAGCAGACTCGTAAAACACTATCAACAAATTAGTATAAACATGATCCTATTTATCTGACATTTCTATGCAGACATCTTCCCATCCATTCAATCTAATATTATTTGAAATAAGTGAATCAAGCTTATATAAATTCGGATGAACTAATCTTTCCCTGAAGACTAACCACTTTGAGATTGGTTTCACAGTTGACATATCTTGAGAAGTTGCTTCAACAGACATTCGGAGTGAAGTAATCTAAAAGATTCAGATCGTCTTTAAAAACCTCGGAACCGGCCTTAAGAAGTGCAGCAGGGCTTCGAGATGCAAAATCGTGGAAAAACCGATGTGGGACGAGTCTTTGGGTCCCCTTTATATAGGAAAAGAATGTGATCATTGGTCTTACAAAATCCATCTAACAGTTGAAAAAGATTTGATCTGATCTGACGGTTGAGAACAATCCCGCAAGGAAAAATTGACTCCGATCTTTTGAGGTTTTTATAGAAAACATCCGGATTAGAGGAAAAACAAGAATCCGAACTGTTAAAATCAAGGAAAATACCAGTAAGAAAATTTTGATTACAAAAATATATGTAAGAAAATCATATCTTTCAGATTGACTAGAAATATTGTTCGTAATTGGTAATATTCTTCATGACGAAATAAAAAAACTAAAGATCCAGTACGGAAAACATTTTATGAAAACATCAGTACGAAACTCTCCATTCTGAAACTTATCAGTACGAAAATTCCATTCCGGAAGTTTTCAGTAAGAAGATTTCCATTCCTGTAGTTCTCATTCTGAGAATTTCAGTCCTAAAAATTTCAGTTCCGGTAATTCCAATTCCGGAAATTTTAGTTTTAGAATGTTCCATTCTAGAAACATTAGTTCCGAAATGTTTGAAATAACTCACTAAAAAAAATTTAGTTACACTAACAATCAAATGTAATCCACCTATAAAGAAGAGTTTATTACTGTTAGGAGAATTGTTCAACAAGAAGTTAATGAAGAATGATTACCTTACAGTTATCATTCCTAACTTATTTTTAATGTATTCAAATATATCAGAGGGAAATGATTTTGTGAAAATATCAGCAAGTTGATCCTGCACTCTGATAAACTAAAGAATGATATCTCCTTTAAGTGTGTGATCCCTAAGAAAGTGATGCCTAATTTCTATGTATTTTGCACGAGAGTGATGTGCATGGTTCTTACTTAGGGAAATGGCACTTGTGTTATCACTTAATATTTGAGTCTTAGTAAAACTTAGGCCATAGTCTGTGAGTGTGTGTTGCATCCACAACACTTGAGCAGAACAACTTCCAGCTGCTACATATTCAGCTTCAGCAGTGGAAAGTGCTATAGAATGTTGCTTTTTTCAGGACCAAGAAACTAATGAATCTCCTAAGAAATGACAAGTTCTGGATGTACTATTTCTATCCATTCTACAACCACCTAAGTCAGAATCAGAAATGATTTTTAGAAAAAAATCATTTCTAGATGTATACAATAATCATAGATCCATGGTTCCCTTTAGGTAGCGAAAAAATATTTTCACTACCATTAAGTGAGATTCCTTAGGATTGAATTGATATCTTTCACATAAGCACACTGAAAACATTAAGTCTGGTCGACTAGCTGTTAAGTAAAGTAGACTTCCTATCATACCTCTAAAAGACGTTTGATCTACTGGTTATCCAGCTTCATCGAGATCTAAAGAGTTTGAGGTACCAATGGGAGTACTTATACTCTTAGTGTTGTCATAACCATACTTTTTGAGAAGATATTTAATATACTTATGTTGAGATATATAGATTCCTTCTAGCATTTGAGAAATTTGAAAACCATAGAAAAAAGTTGACTCACCCATCATACTCATTTCAAACTCAGATTTCATTAGACTTTCAAAAGAATCAGTTAAAGATTTATGAGTTGAACCAAATATGATGTCATCAACATAAATTTGAACAATCAAAAAATTTTTCTTATCATTATTTATATAAAGGTTTGGCTCTGTATTTCCCATAACATAGTTATTTTGAAGAACAAATTACGTGAGTCTATCATACCATGCTCGTGGGGCTTGTTTAAGACCATAGAAAGCGTTGGTAAGTCTAAAAACATGATCAGGATGTTTTGAATCTTCAACACTGGGAGGTTGTTCAACAAACACTTCCTCTTGAACATAACCGTTAAGAAAAGCACATTTCACATCCATTTGAAAAGTTTAAAATTGAAGAATACTGCAAAGGCAAGTAGAATATGAATAGATTCAAGTCAACTACTAGTGCATAGGTTTCTTCATAGTCTATTCCCTCTTTCTGATTATAGCCTTTATCAATGAGTCTATATTTATTTCTTACTATGAATACATTTTCATCACACTTGTTTCTGAAATCCCATTTTACTCCAATAACAGAAGTTTCCTTAGGAAATTCAACCACGGTCCAGACTTTATTCCTCTCAAATTCATTTAGTTCATCTTGCATGGCTTTGATCCAATCATCATCACCTAAAGCTTCATCAGTTCTTTTTGGTTCTAATTGGGAATGAAATTATAGATGGTCTACTTCATTTCTTAAGGAATTTATAGTCCTTATAGGTTGATTTACATCACAAATGATACTATCACTGGGATGATTCTTAAGAAACACCTTATTTTGGTTTTGTAAAACCTGTTCATCAACATAGGGTAGAAAGTCTTCTGGGGTAAATATTTCAGAAGTATCTTCTTGAAAATTTTCCTTATCAAAAGGAACTTCTATCAAGGGTTGACAATCAGTTTTTGAAAACACATCTGAGGATGTAGGTTGGGATAGTTTAAAAAAAACTATCAAACTCATTAAATTTTACATGCACTATTTCTTCAACAGTACAAGTATTTTTATTAAAAACTCTATAATCCTTAGAAGTTGTGGAATAACCTAAGAAAATTCCTTCATCAGGTTTTGGTGCGAATTTATATAAGTTATCTTTAGTATTCAGAATAAATACTTTGCAACCAAAAACCTTGAAGTAGGAAAGTCTTGGTTTTCTACCATTCCATAACTCATAAGGAGTTTTATTAAGAAAAGGTCTAATCAAAACTCGATTTATAGAATAACAAGCAATACTAACATATTCAACCCAGAAATGTCTAGCTATAGAATTTTCACTCAACATGGTTCTAGTTATCTCTTGAAGAATTCTATTTCTTCTTTTAACAACAACATTTTGTTGAGGAGTTCTAGGTGCTGAAAATTTGTGAGTAATACCTTTCCTACTACAAAAAGTTTCAAAATCAGAATTTTGAAATTCTCTTACATGATCACTATAAATAGTTTTCAGTGGAAGGTTTTTCTCATTTTTATCTTGTGCTCTAAAACCTTTGAAAAAAAAAAGGCTTCAGAGTTCTTTTCTAGAAAATAGACCCAAGTAAATTTGGTGTAATAATCAACTAGAACAAACAAATAGTATTTGCCTTCAATACTTGCAGTTTGTATTGGACCGAAAAGATCCATGTGCACTAACTATAATGCATCAGTCATTGAGACTTCACTAAATGATTTAATACTAGATTTATGTTGCTTTCTATATTGACAAGGTTCACAAACATTGGAAGAATCAAATCTAAGCTCCGGTAGATCCTTAACTAGTTCTTGTTAGAGAGTTTACACATGTTTCTAAGGTTACAGTGTCCTAGTCTCCTATTCCATAGCCAGGAATGGTCTTCCATTGCACTTAGGCAAGGTAAATCTTGGCTCCTAAGGTCTTCTATGTTCAAATTGTAAACATTCTCTTGCCTATTGTCTGAGAGAATAAATTCTTCCTTGGAATTGTGTACTAAGCACTTATCATTACTAAAATTCACAAGGCACCCTTTATCACATAACTGAATTATTCGAATGAGGTTGTGCAAAAGACCATTAAAAAATAAAACATTTGAAATCAAATTTTTACTTAGAAGAAAAATATTACCAATAACAACAATTTATCCCTGTGCATTATCTCCGAATGTTACCTTTCTTCCTTTCATTTTGATAATCTTTTCAAAATAGATTTTGTCACCAGTCATGTGCTGGGAACATCCACTATCCATGTACCATGTATTTTTGTGGGTACTTCTTCTATCTTCCTGATAAAAGAAATGAAATAGACTTTCGGAATCAAAACATTCTTGGATCCGGGATTTGCAGACAACAAAATTTAAAGAACCCACACTTAGAAAAATAGGCTTTATGAAAAAACCCAATAACATCAGGGAGCTTGTGAATTTGTGTCGACTATCGTCGCCTGAACCAGGTGACAGTGAGGAACAATTATCCGCTTCCGAGGATTTATGACCTCTTCGATCAGCTCAATGGAGCACGGCGGTTCTCGAAGATAGACCTCGGGTCAGGCTATCATCAGCTCAGAGTTCGGGACGAGGACGAGCAGAAGACGACCTTCAGATGTCGGTATGGCCACTATGAGTTCTTGGTTATGCCATTCGGCATAACCAATGCTCCAGCAGTGTTCATGGCCCTCATAAAAAGGATCTTTCATCCATACCTCGATCGATTTGTCGTGGTCTTCATCGACGACATTTTGATTTACTCGACGACTAAGGGGGAGCACGCCTACCACTTGTGGGTTGTACTGGACACACTCCGAGAGCACCAGCTTTATGGTAAGCTCTCGAACTGTCAGTTCTGAATACGTGAGGTCCACATCCTGGGACACGTCATCAATGAGGTGGGAGTTGCGGTGGACCCTACGAAGAACGAGGCAGTGCTATCTTGGGAGCCACTGAGGAGCGTGATGGAGGTGCGGAGTTTCTTGGGTCTAGCTGGGTACTAACTGAGATTTGTGCCAAACATCTCCAGAGTTGTGGCACCACTCTCAGCTTTGACGAAGAAGGGGAAACCCTTTGTGTGGTCAGAGAGATGTCAGCAGAGATTCCAATAGCTAAGACAGAGATTGACCAGTGCGCCTATCTTGAGGCTTCCGGAGGAGGGAGTTGGGTACGTGGTTTACTACGATGCATCAAGGACCAGACTCGGATGTGTCCTGATGCAGGAGCGGGCCGTGATAACCTTTGGACCACATTAGTTGAGGCAGCATGAGAAGAACTACGCTACCCATGAACTGGACTTAGCAGCAGTGGTCTTCGCTCTGATGATGTGGCGACAATTTCTGATGGGCGAGCGCTTTACAGTCTATTCTTACCACCAGAGTCTCAGGTACATCTTCTCCCAGAAGGACCTCATCCTGAGACAGTGGCGATGGCTCATGTTCTTCCATGACTATGACTTTGAGATAGTCTATATTCCTGGAAAGGGGAACGTAGTAGCTGATGCACTCAGCAGGAGGATGGGAATTTACCTACATGGGGAGGAGACAGAGCAGCTAGCTGCTTTGAAGATATCCTTCATGGATAGAGATGGAGAAGCCTTCCTTCACTCACTCACAGTCACTTCTCCACTACTCCAGCGAGTCAGAGAGGCCCAACGTGGGGACGCCGACTGTGAGATGCGGCGCGCGCAGATATCCTCAGGATAGGAACCTGATCGTTTCTCTATAGGAGGAGAGCACGACGTCCTTTTTAGAGGATGTACCTTGGTACCAGTTGCTTTACGAGAAGAGGTGTTGAGAGAGTTTCACACTTCCCCTTTGGCGGTACATCCTGAAGTGGAAAAGATGTACCAGGATCTCAGACGACATCACTGGTGGCTGAGCATGAAGAAGGTTCTGGCAGAGTTCATTTCTCGATGCCTCACCTGCCAGCAGGTGAAGGAAGAGCACCAGGTACCAGCAGGCTTGGTGCATCCCTTGGAGGTCCCGAAGTGGAAGTGGGACAGAATATCTATGGACTTCGTGACTAGACTTCCACGCTCTTCCAGAGGTCACGACTCCAGATGGGTGATTGCCGACCGACTCACCAAGTCGGCACACGTCTTACCCATCAAAGAGCAGGGCTCAGTGGAGAGCTTGGGACGCCTCTACGTTCAGGATATTGTACGGCTACATGGTGTGCCATCATCCATCGTCTTCGATCGAGATGCACACATCACTTCCTGGCTTTGGAAGAGGTTGCAGGAGGCATTCGGGATGCAGCTACATCTGAGCACCACCTTTCACCCTCAGACAGATGGTCAGACGGTGAGGACTATTCATACTCTCAAGGAAATTCTACGTGCATGTGTCCTCGACTTTTGGTCGTAGCTAGTAGGATCACCTACCCTTTGTGGAGTTCACGTACAACAATAGCTACCACTCCACCATAGGGATGGCACCATACGAGGCGTTGTACAGCCGTCCATGCAGATCACTTTTGTGCTGGACAGACCCTAGGGAGTCAGCACTTGTGGGACCAGAGATGGTCCAGGCCACGACAAAGAAGGTCCAGGTCATCTAGGAGCAGATGAGGATAGCTCGGATCCATCGTAAGTCTTATGCTGATAGGAGGCGGAGGCCACTACAGTTCGAGGATGGCGACCACGTCTTCTTACCAGTCTGACCTCGGCGTGGATTATAGAGATTTGGCCTAGGCGGCAAGTTTTCTCCACCCTTCATCGGACCATTCCAGGTCCTCAACAGGATTGGAGAGGTGGCTTATTTCCTGGATCTACCTCCTCAGTATCACCTAGTGAAAAACGTCTTCCACGTATCTCAGCTGAGGAGATATGTGCATGACCCGACGCATATCATTGACCATGGGGAGTAGGACATAGACGATGGGGCGACTTTTGCAGAGGTCCCAGTGGAGATCGAGGATCGGCAGGAGTGGGTCCTATGTGGATGGTTGGATCCTCTTGTGTGCATCAGATGGTAGCACGAGACCCTCCAGGAGAGCACTTAGGAGCAGGAGGCTCAAATGCGTGCACAGTACCCACATTTTTTTCCCTAGTTTTTGATGTATCTTTACGGGGACATAAATCCCTGAGGAGGGAGTAATGTAAAGACCCGTAATATTCATGGGAATTTTTTTCTTAATTTTCTTTGGGATTTTACAAGAACGCAGATTCTGACAGCACCTGATTCCGAGGCCCGGTGTGCCCGGAATATTTATCTGAAGATTAGCTCGGGTACGTTCAGTGAACAAACGAGCGGGTTTCTCTAACTTTGGAACTGGTTCTCAGAATTGAATTTCGAGGGCACCGATGGATTTCCAGTGCCGGTAATTTATTAGGAATACTTTTTCTGGAGTTGCGTTTATGCGCGAAAAGTTGTTAAAAATTGTTGATGTTAAAATAAAAATTGAGCTACAATTTTTATTTTTACTAAGTAGTTAAAACCTTTGGGTGGAAGTTGGGTAACCACCCAAGAGAGGTTATGAGGGTGGTGGGGCCCACACAAACCCCACCCCTTCATTTTACCTAACCCCACTTAACCTCCTTTTAATGACAACTATTAATTAAGTGGTTTAATTCAATTTTTGAATTTTAAAACTTAAGTCATGATAATATAATAAGTGAAGCACTTATTTTATTATTGTTGGAACTTGTTGTGTGGAGTCATTGGGAGAAATGGAAAAGCTCTTGATGCTCTTCTTCCTCGAAGAAAAACGCGAAGAACGCGAAGAACACCGACCTTCGACGAAGGTCGACAAGAAAGCCGGATCCTCGGAGATCGACGACACGACGTCGACGAATCCTTTCTCCGCGACGCGATGATCCTCCTTCCGCAACGCCTTCTTCCACGACATGAAAATCTGTGATGAATCTCCATTAAAACTACGGTCGAGGTAGGGGATTTTATTTTTGTTGTTATTCATGATATCTTCCTTCGACGTTCCTCGTTCAATTGGACCGTTGCTATCAATTAACAGGAGGGGGCTGGACCGCACAAACACGACCGACCCTCCTCCCTTATTTCTTGTGTTGTTACGGTTCTAAGGAAAGTGACGCGGTACCGTCGCACCGCGAGGGAATGAGCGGAAAGGATGTGTGACACCGTGGGGCCACGCAATTGAAAATCGAACCAAGCTGCGGTGCTTCGCGCTGCGCCGGAAAAACCTGAAGACACCGCGACCAGAGCGGGGCCACGACGGAGCAAGGACCAGCGGCCGGTTCCAGGCCGTCGGCGTCTAAGCAGGGGGACCGGCCCATCCCAGTCCCAGGGTGGTAGGAGCCGGCCAACTGGAGAAGGGTGACCGGTCATAGGAGGAGCCGGGGGTTACGACCCACGGCTGGCCGGACAAGAGCGGCCCCCACATGGGGCCGCGGTTACAAACAAGAGGGGGGCAGCCCCCCCCCCCCCCCTCCCCCCCCCCCCCGCGCCTCAACGTTCGGTCATTTCGACCGAGCCTCCTGGCCAGTGTGCCAGCACGCTGGGCAGCCAGGCTGGGCCGCAAGCACGTAGGCGGGCCAGACGCGGACCCGGGTCGGGTTGACCCAGTTCGGGCCGACCCAGCGGGTATCGGGCCGGGTCGGACCGGGCCTGAACCCCCTAATACCGGACCCCTCATTGTCTTTTGCCCATAACATGGGTGGTAGACCTCTGATCGACGCACTGTCAGCTGAAATGCGATCCTTGGATCGAGATGTTGATTTCGGTATATTACAATCAAGGTTTCAGAGAACATTGGGTTCAGCCGGGTTGGTTCGAGCACAAAACCAATCGGGCCCACGGAGCGGAAACAGTTATAACTTGAGCTCCAGACGTCCGATTGACGTGACATCGACTTTGATGGATTCCTCTTAGTGAGACGGACCTTTTGGATTACTCCGCTCGAGGTTTGGACGCAGTTGGAGTAAGGTTGGGTAGGTTTTGACTTAAAAACAAACCAGGCCCTTGGGACGAAAACGCCAATAACTCTCAGACCGGGCGTCTGATTGACGCGCCGTCTGTCACGTTGAGTTCCTGTTGATGATACGGAACTTTTGGATACATCAACTCCGGACTATGTGTCAGTTGATGTATCCGCCCCTCGGCTCATGTAGCGGACCCTCCCGAACGAGCTTGCAGTGTGCGGGAACCCGAGAGCTGGCTGCGACTGCGACAACGATGACGACTGTAGAGAAATCCTCTGTGGATTCAACGGCGATGACTACAGCACTCAGCGATCCATCGTGGATTAGTGCTACCGATCCTGTGTGGGTCAGATCCTGTGGGGGTCAGCTCTCAGTGGTCCTGTGTGGGCCAGCGCCTACAGATCATGTGTGGGTATGATCCTGTGTGGGTCATTGTGGGGGTTAGTTACCTATCGATCCTTTGTGGGTCATTGTGGGGGTTAGTACCTATCGATCCTGTGTGGGTCCGACAGCTTATATGAATCAGTGGATACATCTGATCATCTCTAATGTCTTATGAAGAAGTACACATGTGTGATCTGAATATTGACTTTCAATCCTTATCTTCTATAAGATTGACATGATATCCTGTGTGGATTACGTTATGCTTTCATGTGTGGATCGGGTTGTGATTTCCTGTGTGGACTGGGTTGTACTTGAGCTCGGTTGTTAGAGCCGAACGAGAATTGATGACTTAGGTATATGTATGAGCATATACCTAAGTAGTGTCGGATATTATTTCGTGATTGTATCTTTCCTTCGTGGATTATCCATTGTGGATTCTGGGAGACCTTCGGGGGTCTCGGGGTCCCTACTAAGTAGCTTATACTCACCCCTACACGGGCTATGCCCGCACTACGTTGTGTTGGTTGCAGACGACGGACATCACTGATCATGGTTGAGGCTTGCGGAGCAGGTCGGTACCTGGAGGTGGACCACTGGGTGTGACGTACATGGAGCGGACGGCTAGACCCGAGGAGCTATGGAGGATATCTGTAACCACCCATCAGGTGGGACTCCCAGTGGACGGCTAGAGGCTGCGACTTTACTTTTCAGTTGTTGTACTCCCTTTTTCAGTTGTACTTTACTTTCATTTTGGGTTTGTATTCTGGCCCACTTACATTTCTACACTTTCTATTGTATCCAGTTTTTACTTAGTGTTTACTTATTCTTCCTTGCTATGTGGTGTTTGTTTACTTTACAAAGGCAATGCCTTCCCTTTTTACCTGGAATTACGCCTTGGTGCTAGTCGCCAGCCCCTGGCCTATGGATGGCGGGTTTGGGGTAATCACGGCACGGGCCCCAAGGACGGGTCGTGACAAGGATC
>CAUJRU010002253.1:0-24066 GCA_963277665.1 Viscum album
ATATAGTTATATACACGTATATACCTGCTTTATATTAACATCTTCTATGTTTATACCTTTGGTTCCCTCGAACTCTCCAGCTTCTGGATCCTGTAGTTGCGCCATACTCCTCCTCCTCTCTGAGTTATGGTAAGGGAGAAGCCTTTTTTGAGGTTCCTGAGTTTCGGTTTTTTGTATATATATGTGTGTGCTATATATATATGTATTCATACTGTGTTTGTACAACCGGATCCACTGGATCCACATGCCTCATTTATCATTTATTTTCCTCCTCTCCGAACTAGGTAAGAGGCATGTTTATTTTTTTAGTTGTGCTTGAGTTTTGGAGTATATATATGTATACATGTTATGTGTGTATATATTTTCTAAGTGTGAGAAACTGGTGTGAACCCAGGCCTTGAGATCTCCCTCTCGGCTTAAAGAATCGGTTGGAAGTAAGGGAGAATAATCATCTTCGTTGATTCCTACCATTTTTGTAAGTTTTATATAGTTATACACTTGTTATATAATTGTGTATAAAAATATACCGGACCAAATTAACTGGATTTAATTAATCATGTCAGCCCCTTTGTGAACACCTAAAATTGGGGCAAGGGTTCGAAGGTTCTGTTTTTATTTGGTTGCGGATTCCTTTTTCTCACCTTGTGTTTATATATGTGTATATATATATACATATATATATACAGATATGTATAAGATAATAAAAGCAAGTATACCACCTTTCCTTAGTGTATATACCCCTGATTTTTATTTTTCGCCTATAAAAAAATGAGTATTTTTGTGTAACTGAATGAATAGGTAAAGATATACAAGTGAATGAAGTTTATTGTTGTTGTATATGAATACACGTATGTGTATATACATTAATATAAACTTAGTATCCATGTTTGAAAATTTATCACAAAATAGCATGATGATGTTTACGAGTTAGTTTGATTTCAAAATCATTCTTGAAACTGAAAATTTTCATTTATCACAGCTTTGGATAAATCAGGATTTTTGTTTAGTGAAACGGGTTAGTTTGGACATCTTGAAATTTTATAAATGCATACATGTATTCATAGGTTTGTACTCATGTTTCTTTAAAGTGCTAATGGAAGAGTTTACACAATTATATATAAAATTTCCCAAGATGGACTTGATTATGCACATTGTAACCTCAACTGCCTGTATTAAATGCCCATGAAATCCATTTATCATCATATGTGTATGTTATGAACAACCCTGATCTAATTGGGTATTAAGATGCTATGTAATGTTAAGTGTTATGTTGATTTTCTTGAAAACTCATGTTTTAAAAATGTTAAGATAACTGGTTATGTGCTCGATGTTTTAGCATGCATGTCATCATGTTTTTCATGATAGAACTGTTTTCATGTTATGAACACATATGTGAAAAAAATGGGATTCAATTATGAATTTATGAAATCCTATGAATGTTTGACCATGTCAAGAAATGTGAGGGATGTATAGGACTTACATGTGACGGGTGTGCGTGGAATTATATAGCCCAACAAGAATGATGTGACGGGTGCGCCCAGAATTATACAGTGCTCCAATAGATTGGGTAAAGCAGGAGTCTCATGAGACGAACATGTGCGACGGTCTTGGAAGGTTAGCCTTGGCTTGAGCAAAGGAAACGGGGTGGGCAGTGAGCCTTGAACCATTATGTATGTTATACGGTCATGATGAAAAGTCTTGACAAAGTCCAGGATTATACATTCCCTCTGCATGTAATAATAAAGGATAACCAGGGGTTAGTTCAACTAACAGGACAACCCCTAGTTGAAGGCTCCCATGATCATGAAAATGTACCTTATGTGACGAAAACTATTTTCATATGGAAAACTGTTAGATGATCTGCATTTTACTCATGAACCATGATATGCATGTTTCCCTGCATAGCCATAGAAATCTTTTAGAATTGAAGTAACCTTTGTTTTAACATTGTGCATTGTTTATTTTGCGCACTCTGATCATGTTCATTTCAAGTACGTTCTTCTTTGGGAAAGTGGTTTTCAAACAAAGATGGATTTCATGTTTTTAAGAAATGACAATGTTTGGTTTTAGCAATGTATTTTTATTCATTTCAAAAGGACTTAAGAAAGGACATTCTTAAAATGTTTTAAAACCCCTTACTGGGCATTTTTGCTCACCCTACGTTTTGTTTAAAATTTTTCAGGCATGGTTGATACTAATGAAGCTAATCATAAGCAGCTAGTTTCCCAGAATCCTGAGCCTCACGATCTTATGTATAAATGAGACATGATATTTAATTTGTAATGATGTAATGTTAAGTGTATCATGTCTCATTAAACACCCCGGTTTTGGGGGTCGCTACAGATTGCCCATGTAGTTATATGTAAATAATTTCCAGAATATTATTAATGATTAAAATATCATATATATCCCGTAAATATTCATTTTATACTATTCCATGTCATTTGGAGATAAAAAATGAAAAGCACCATTCATGGAGGCGGTAGGTCGTACATACGCATGAACGCTACTTTCTTTTTTTGTCATATTAATGGAATTAAATCAAAATGAGATATATATATATATATATGTTATAATTCCAGAATGATATCCATAATATAGATATAATATATTAAATATATATCCATTATATATATGTACTTATAATAGTACATAACATTTTGAGATAAGAAATGAAATGTATTGTTAATGGAGACGGTAAGCCGTACGTACGCATTAACGCTACTTCCATTTCTATTTAATATTTAATCGAATTAAAACATAATGATTCATAATAGTATTTTAATTCCAGTATGGTATCATATATAATATAATTAAATATAACCTTTATACGTACCACATATGGTAATAATGAATCAAATCACTTTGAGGGGGCGGTAGTCCGCGCTTCCTTAAATGAAGATATCACATTTACCCATAATGGAAACCATAAAGGTCTGAAATAAATGAAAAATACCGAAGCATAAGTAAAACATAAACATATTATATATAAATATAGTGTCATATTAATGGCCACCTTTGACGGTGTTAGAAGAATGTTGAACAATCATTGTTTCGTGAGGCAGAAATTCGCCATCCACAGAAACAGTATGTTCTTTAACCATTAGATGTAGGTGTGTGTAATTGTAGCTCTAATCCTTCTTATAACAACATCCTAGTATATTGAAAATAATGGATTTGTTATAAAATAAATTAATAAAAAGAGTTTAGGGGGTTGGAGGAGCAAAATGAAACAAAATGACTCAAGTGAAGACATTACATTAAAAATCGGGTAACTCCCTTTGGTTTGAGCTCAAAGGCTTCCTTGGGAAGACTTCTGCCCAAAGTGAAGCTTCAAGGAGTAAGAGAGGGAATTGGAGAGACAAAATGGGCAGAGTTTGGCCAATCCAAATGCTTTGGGTGTGTGGGTAAGGTGGTATAGGTGGGGGCCTTTTATAAGAGGAGAGGAGGGACACTTTTGGAAAGTAAAGAAATATTACTTTATTTGAAAATGTGTTTCGGTTTTAAAAGGTCCCACGTTGATATAATTTGTGGATAAGGTGATAAGGGTTCGAAATACACCCATCCAATAAGTTTTGGACATGTGTAGTTCATATATTTTACATTATCTTTCTAGTTTAGTTAAATCGTCAAATAATGATGTCATCGCTGCATCATTATGATGTCATAAATAATTTAATTTATTTAATGTATAAAAATTATAAAAAAATACTATGATGTAGGAAATATTTTTATCTTTACAAGTATGATTTATAATAAAAAATCTGACTCGTATAACCCCATTTAAAATTTTTTTAGTAAAACATATCATGTTTGTGCCATTTTTTTACATTAACATTAAATGAAAGGTATTTATGTCATTTTCCAACCAATGTGCCTCCATGGGGTCCACAAGTTGACCCATGGCTTTTCTTGGCCGGCCATGACATATCCAATGAGGGTAGGACATGTTTTTAGGTCATCTCATATTATTAAATCATTATTTTTACCTTAAACTACACTAATTACTACTAATCATGATTAAAAACTTAATAAGTTGCTATTCACCAAAAAAAATTTAATCTCATTGAACCACATTTTACTTCTTAATGACAACCATGTATGTCAGATTTTTTAAATTTAATACCCAAAGGTGGAAAAATTTCATTTAAATGGAAAATCAGTTTTTATAAGTACCACTAGGGATTTCACTATTCATCAAAAATTGATGTTTTTCAGAAAAATACAAAAAATTCACCCTAAGCTATATATGATATTCCGAATTCAAAAATGAAGTCTATTTCGAAAAATTCAAAACATATAAGTCAAATTAATAAATTTAATAATTAATTCCCGTTGTCATGACAAATAGCGTGTTTTTGTGAAACAATAAGTCTCAAAAGATTGACACTAGTTTAAGTCTGATTTCAAAGTGAAATTAATTACAATGACCACTATTGTATTTAATGGTAAAAATATATTCTAATTTCACTTTAAAACCAATTCAAAAGATAATCTAATCATATAAATAAATTATATTAAAAAGAGGTTTTGAATTAAAATACAACATTTTACACTATTCATTAAAAAAATTGAACTTTATCGGAAAGGTACCAAAATTTTACAGAAAGTAAATTTGATGTCTCGATTCTTAAGAAGAGTTTTATTTGGTCCAATAGATTGTGTAAGAGTGAAAAAAACTATATTTAATGACGGTTCACCATCAAAAGGTGATAAGTGCTCCTTTAGTGAAAACTGGGGCATATACGCCTAAAATTGAATTATCTCCATATTTTAAGCCTTTAGCTTTTATTAGATAAAAGTAAAAACATTTAAAAACATATATAATCATATTTTAGTTATTTATATCCATTCCTGCCAATACAATGGCTACATGTTAACTACCATTTAAAATAATATTGTTTTATTATTAGAGTGCAACATAAGATTCCCAAGAAACCCGTTGTTGTGTGTTGGGTACGCCATCAAGCATAGCGTCCCCTTTAAAGTCATATTAATACTTTATTAACAAATATAGATAAATATGAAAATTTCATACTCTTTATTTACCTGGGGTGTTACACTATCAACCCCCCCTATATAACTCTATTGGGTGGTGTTTTACTCATCGTAATTACATAAAGGACAAATTAATGTTTTTTCATTTAGGGATTTTTCTCTAACCGGAATAACACTATGCATGTATCGTAGTCCTCTGTTGATGCACTAGAAATCATTGTTCACATAAAAAAGATTGTCACCATTATTATTCACAGAAAAATTATCCATCACAAACCCCCTATATGTTTCAATGAAATTCCATATCTTAATCACATGCAGTTTCACAAAGCCAACTTCCTTCGTGATGAAAACTTATTTCATTGAACATTAATTCTTCATAGAATAACCAGTCACCATGAAAAACCTTTTTCCTGTATAACTATGAGTTGGAAAATACTAATAATGTTTTGTCACAATTATTTTGATAAAAAAGAATAAGAAATTCATGAAGCACTTACCCTTCATGTATTTAAAATGATTAAACATTTTCTCTAATTATTTTTGGGTAAAATTAAGTTCATGTAGCCACTTATGTATAGTCGCATCATTTTAACATAGATCCCACCCATCCAAAATACGTTTTGAAAACCACCAAAAAAATGTTCACTAATCTCATAAAATTGAGAATATATATTATAATCTATCCCATTCGTGATTCCTCTTATTGTTCCAAAGATTCACCATTAACCCATCAACACTCACAATGCTTGTCGTTGTTGTGGAGAACACAATCATTCCATTTTTTTTTGTGAAGATAGATATCTTTTTTAATCTAAACATTTATATAATATAGTAATTATAAAATCTAGTAATTATAAAACTCACGTATTTACCATATTTGAGATGAGTTAATTCCGTGAAAAGGAACACATCATTATGTTGTCTCCTTCCTCCTAGTTTTTGAAACCTAAATTTCTGAAGACACATGGAAATGATGCCACATTCATCATTTAAGCTATATCATACTATTATATAACGTTCATAGGAAAAACCTTGGTTAAACTAGAATATTTATTCAAAAACATTAACATAAAAAATTTTCCAGCTACCATTCGTGTAAAACATTGCTTCCAATAATATCACCCTTTGGGTTTGTTGGTAACATTATAGATAAATTCAATAAAGTACCACCCAAAAACAAAAATCTAAATGGAGTGAAACATCGCATTCAACACTCTATGTCTACATGAGAAATTATAATTTTATAAACCCATGGTGGAAGCATGAATTGGGTTTTAATGTTTTTTGAGGCATAATGTTTTCTAATATGTTCTCTGAGAGTAAAAATAATTGTTTCCTCCTAAAACCTAAATATAATCATTTCATAGTAGTATTACATGGTTGGTCAAAATACCAAGACAAGAAAAGATTTATCATACTGAGTTTCTCAATTATATACCTCTAAAAATTAACCCAAATAACAAATATTTTTACTAGTTGATCTAAAAAACACCCTAATATCATATCACCCCCATAAAACTGTATCACTAAAATAGATAGATTAAAATAGATAACACATCTGGGGAGAAGAGATGAAATTTAACCTCATCATGAAAGGCGTGGTGGATAAACACTGAGGTTCAACTGATATTTCTTGAAAACAAGTGATACCAAAGTCTGAGTAGTAATATTAGCCCCATAGTCATTAGTACCAAGGTGAACCATTTTAATTACACTTTGTTTAATATTTCCCCCCTTAATGTGATATCTAATACCAATATGTATTTTATGATACTTATGGATCAAACTATTCATAATATTGATCACACTATTATTTTTATATTCAACCACCATAGCCTAATTCCACCATAAAAAATATAAATCCGTTCTTAATCATCGACAATAGCTGACTACTAGATATTATATAATATATATAATATTCTTCGCACACAATATGAGAAGTTTTTTTTGATTTATCGATCATCCAACCCACACATTTTCTCTTATGAAGAAAGCACCACCACTTGTGGACTTTTTAACCTGCACATTTCCATCACAATAATAATAAATTTTTTGTATAATTCATAGTATCTTCCTAGAGAAATGTATAAGACAAAATTGAGTGTGCCTTGAATATACATCATGATTCTTTTAACATATTCCAATAGATCTTTACTTATATGAAATGATGTAGGGATACTAAGTAGTTTGAAATGATTATATATAACTATATTACAATCATGAATAATAAGTTTCTAATTATTATCCAATAAAAGGTTGGATCCACATATTTCTCATCATCATACATTCCATGTTTTTTATCAACTGTAATTGGATTTGATATTAGTTTGGTGTCATGAATGTTGAAATTTTTATGAATCTTAATTGCCAATTTTTCTGAGAAATGGGTATGTAAAAATTATTTTCAACCACCTACAACACTAAAAAAAAAGTTTGATTTCCCTAATAATGTACATTATAAATTTTTATTTCATGTGTTTATAAAAATAATATAATGATCCATGCTAGATTCTACTAAATATAATACAATCAAAGTACATATGAACCATAAATTTATCTTCCTATAAATTGTTTACATAGATATTATGATTGAAAACACTACATTTGAATTTAATATTCTTTAGTAATGAAACTTGTTGAGAATAACATGCTAGAGGTATATAAATTAGAGTATATATAACAATTTTAAATCTCAATTCCTTTTTATATTAATTTAAAATCATAAATACTACTGGTTTTTCAATGAATACTTACTATTTAAGAAATAAATTTATGAATTCATTGTTAAGATCCATGTGATAAACATTGTATCCTCTGTGAATTTTCATTAAATGAATAATCCAAATAGACTACAGACTATATTCATGAGAAGACATCTATCCAACATCAACGACTTATATATTTTCATAACCATTAAAAAATAAATATTTACTTGTTTTTAATCACATTGAAATTCACATGAAATTATTTTTTAAAGATCCGTATTGTTCTGATCATAATATTATTTACATATCTATTATCAATATCCCATGTATGGTTCTTATCAACATGTTTTTGTTATATATTCATGGCCTTAACCGAAGATTCACCCTTCACTGCCTCTACTATTGAGGTTTTTTACACAAGTGATATGAATGCAAAATGTGATTCATTCCTCATTCTCATTATGCTTGGGTGTGGTCTAATCCAAAATGACAGTGTATTCATCAATTCCATTTCTCTTATATATCATGCGAGGATCAGATAAATTTTATTCACCTATGGATTACTCTTGTGATTCTTCTTATGAATACCCATCATTTTTTGAACTGAAGATGTTTGAAAAGAATTCCACTATTTATTAATTTGAATATCTTATTTTTCCACTATCTTATTCATCTTATGTTATGTCATGAAATGAGCTCCATGAAGTATTTATTGTTTATCCTTTAATGAACACGACATCAAATATTCCCATAATTCATCAAAGATTATTATTATAATATATATATGCTTTAATGTTTATTGAATTACCATAGAATATTCCCTAATATACAACATCATTTTACTTTATTTTATTTCCTTGTTTGTTTCTGATAATGAATTTACTTCCAAAAAATATTTCTATGAGGGCTTCATTACATTACATAACTCAGATGGTGTCTTTGTTTATCCCATAAAAACCACTATTCAATTTTTTGTGTACACATCTACATGAACATCCTATTTCATGTAATCATGAGAAATCTGACTCTATCAGCATAGTTCTAGACATACTGTTAAATAGATGATTTTTGCATTAACCATATAATATTTTAGGGTTCTCACTACAGCCACATCATGTTTTATTCCAGGTATTCAAGGTAGTTTTCAGGTTTAATAGATATGTATTTTCTTCCATTATCTGATCATAAAATATTGACTATGCATCGAGTATCATTATCATCTATTTGATGATTATAATTGATGAATTTAATCACTGTCTATCTACCCAATATAGTCAATACAAATAAAATTATACTATACTCATTAGAAAAAAGAAATATATTAACTCAATTTATTTTAATAATCTATTTGTTTTATAACACATAATTTTTTCTGGATCTGATAAAACAGATTCTATGCCTTTTTGTTATTTGGCCTAACTGAAAAATCAACCATATTTCATCACCCAAATGAATTACTTTCCTTTTCTGATTCATGCTTCAGATTTGGAATTTCAAGAACTATTTTATATAATATATCTACTCCATTCTTTTTTTACTAATGTAACTTATCCCCCAGTTTTATAAGTTGTTTTTTTTAATCAGCTATTTAGTAAAAAATGTTCTCTTTACTGTCAACCTGGTATGAATTTCCATCGTTTTTTCATCATTTCATGATTTAATTACTATAGTTTCCTTTTATAGTTCACCCATTCTGATTAAATATCACTCTCATTCATATTTCATAGAGTTAACTTGCACTCAAGAGATTTTGATGAAATTTGTCTATATAGATAATTTTAGTTTTCCATATCTCATTATTTTTATTTCTTTACTTCCAATACCTTTGATATTTTAAGAACTATTACATCCAAATATCACAGTTTCATCAATATTATTTTTAAACATTTTATAAAAAATATACATTTAACAAAATGTTTGATGAGCATCTATAATATTTAATCTACTTGGTACTATTCCTTATAGCATTGACATCTATTTCTATATGGATGGATTCCTTGATTACCTTTTTCTCCGTCAATGAGAAACATAATTGAAAGGATTATAAAGATACATTTTCCTATAAATTTTAAATATTAAATGGGTTATCATACTCATATGATTATTATATAGTAGAATACCTATTTAAAAATGTGTAATTACTTGGTTTTTAGGGAATTGACTTTTCTATGATATTTTTGGTAATGTTACCCCGTTTCGAATAATTGAAATTAATTAATTCATTGACATTGTTAGAATAGAGAAAAATGAATATATAGACACTATTTACTGTATAAGACAAAGGAAGTGGCATAATTATCAATCATTGAATTAAAATATCTTCCCTATTCAAACAAATCCTTCCCAATTCACATTACAACATTGTATCTCCAAAATAATCCACACAATTTACATTTCAAAAGAAGAAATATCTTGTCACATTAATTCCATCCCATGTACCATTATTTTCTAAAAGTATTTTATTCATGAACATATTTGAATACATAAAGATAATTTTCATATCTCTGTTATTTTTATTTGATGAATTCATTTTTTATACGCCACGGTCTTTTTCGATATCTCCACCTTTCCTCTTACCTTTATTTTGGATCATCTAATTTCTATCATTTGGCGTTTCATTTTTCCAGAAAATTC
This sequence comes from Viscum album, assembly GCA_963277665.1. NCBI lineage: Eukaryota > Viridiplantae > Streptophyta > Magnoliopsida > Santalales > Viscaceae > Viscum > Viscum album. The sequence continues at coordinate 10,341 of CAUJRU010002253.1, forward strand.
CAATATTCCCAATACATGTGGATCTCTGATAACTAAAGTCATTCTCTACTTCTTTATAACCACATTTATTTATTTTTAATTTTTTTATTTTTTTTAAAGGTTGAGCTGAAGCCTCATTTTTATTAACAAAGAAAAGAAAATACTTCTTTTAACTATGTATAGGGATACACATTACACAGCCCGAAGGCCTAGTGGGCTAGTAGTTCATTACGTAGCCCATAGGCCCAAAATTTTGGCCCAATTCGCATTCTGTGAATAGTAACCATGCCGGTATAGTACCAGCACAGTGCCACCGCCACTATTGTGCCCTGCCGCTACTATATTACTCACTGATCAACAGTACCGCTATTGCTATAGTACCTACTATAGTTCTTCTTCTGTAACCTGCGCCCTATGGGTTTTGAATCCCAATTTTTCTGTAGTATTATAGGGTGAATACCACTAAGCCAAACACCAACTACATAACCACATTTATTTCTTTATAACAACTATTACTTTTAAAATCATAGAATATATGGTTTCCTAATTGTTTTAATTGTTTTAGATTCAGTCTCCAATTTAATCGTTAAATTACAAAATTATTCTTCATGTCCATCATCTATATAATCCTTATACTGAAGTAATAATGTATGATCACTGATTAATTTATTTCGATCTCATATATAAATCATAAATTCCATAAATTATTATGAAGATTCAATAGTTTTTAATTTTCATTACTCCACTACATTTAGTTGATCAATATTAGCATCAAGATGATTACTGTACGCTACCGACACATCAAGAATAGATATCAACTTTTTATTATTATTTAAATTTCATTATTATTAAAATAACTATAATTTTCATCATTGAGATAAAAATAACTAAAAAAAGATTACATTTATCTGTTAGAGGTTCTACATTTTCAGCTACATATATTATGGATGCTTGGGATTTAGCATTAACCAATGGTTATGAATCATAAAAAATAACATTATCAACTTGTCATTCAACAATGTAAAAGGCATTTATCTATAATTTTGTTCTTTATTTGAATTATCTCTTCTAGGGGAACCATTTCAGAGGTTCTTCATGATTTATGATTTGATTTCTTCATCATAAATTTTTTTGAGCACAAAGACACGAAGTTAAAATTGCAACCACAAAAATATTGTCCAGATGAATATTTCCATCAAATCACCTTTTTCCACTCTTGAATTTTTTTTAGAAAGAGAATCAATATTGTCCTCCACATTATATTAATAAAATATATCACTATATATGTCATGTTTTTTCATGGGTTGAAATTTTATTTCATTGCTTACTCAATTTTATACACTTTATACTTTAAAAATCATTTCATAATCCACTAGACTTCTTATCATATCTTTAAGAGAATGTTTACATTGATCACATTCTTAAGGGATAAATCTTTTCATCATACAGAGGTGGAATCCATCTCATTATTTTCTTCTAGTTTTGAATTTCATTAAATTGTTCACCACATCCTCTAATTTCTCAATATCCTTCGGTAATTTTTTAAAATAAGATATCTTCATTTCCATTAGGCTTTTTTATAGATCATGAAACCTAGTTTAAATTTTTTTTATTTTTTCCTCTATTTTATATCATGTACATATATATTTTACAATTTTCCCACATTGAAATGGGTGAAGTGAAACTCATCGCCCTTAGATAAATTTGATCGGATAAAATAGAAGAAATGGAAATTTTGGATTTGACATCAACATCAAGAATTTTCCTATAGGTTTCATTCATAGAGAGACACGTAATAATAGTAACCCTAATAGTCTATATAGTAATGAAAATAACATTAAACCTAATGTGTCTTAGATGACATTCCATAATTTTTGTCAAAATCAGTATGGTTCTCCAATAAACGAGGAGGACTACCCTACCTATCACTAAATTATCCATGAAAAAAATTGAACAAAAAATAAACTGCAACACCTTGTACCCAATCATAAAACATTTATGACCTTATAACAAGCTATGAGTTTATGGTTGATAATGTTTTCCACCTTTTCCTTTAAATAAATTGAAAATTTTCTTTTATTGGTAGGATCATGTTAATCATTTTTAATAGAACTATGTATTAAAAAAATTAAGATACAATGAAACAATACTTCAGTTTTACATGGATCACCAATAAGGTCAAGTTCAAAAATATTATACGAACATATTTTTAGTTATTCAGAAATACATTAATTTTCACTACTTTTCAAATATATAATTTTAGACACAATCCATATATTCGAGGAACACATCCATTAATAGATTTTAGGGATGCTATATTGCCACCCTTAAAAAACTCCCATTGAATCCTCTTAGATCACTGCATCAGTTTATGTCTTACCCAGTTTAATTATATGCAGTTAACTTAAATAGTCTAGAATTTATTTTTTTATCCTTGGATTACTTGATAATCTTCTTGCATCAAGTACTATGTTGATGCAATTGAAATCATTTTTCACTTAAACCAGTTTTTCTACACTACTGGTCATTAAACTGCTAGCCTTCAGAAAACCCAATTTTTTGCATCAATGAAATAAAAACATTCAAATCTGCACACATTCATGAAGCTCCTCCACGAAGCTTCTCCATATATCTATCTTCTATAGCAAAGAAAACTCCCTTCCCAAAAGACTAATTAAACATGGATAAACCAATCATCATGATACACCATTTTATAAGATACTCATTAATTTTTCAAGAATAAGATATTATTTATGTGATTTTCTATATCCCGGTGAATATGAGATTTTGGAATCCACAACCGTTCATGAATTCAGAACAATAAAACCATTTCTCAAAAATCATTTCACGTAAAATGATGTGGGGGTAGCTTCTTATTTCATATCTTAGACATTATAAAACATCTCATGACTCGGTAATACCTTTTTAAAACCCTCCATAACATGTTCACGAAGATTCATTATTCATGAAGATCCAGTAGAATTTAACCCATTCATAGAAATTATAATAGTCATGATGATTTACAGACAACCCATCAGGCACATACAATTCTTGTCATAGTCGTAAAGAAATTTTATTTTCAATATCATCATCGTAATGATTTTTCATTTATGGAAACTAGTATTCAAAAAACCCTATATTTCCTTGCAATAACCCCTATAAACCTAGGGTTGAATGAATGTAAATAGAAAATGGATACTATATCCAGTTTCCATCTATGATGGGCCTTGTTTCCAATAAATCATCCATCCTCATTCACCAGAGGCTACCGACTATTATTGAGGTCCTCGAGACTGTGTGTGTGTGGGGAGACATTTCCCTCTAGTAATAGTGTGTATCAACACAATCATAATAAATTCATAATCAAATGATTCAAATAATGAATAGTAGATGAGGTAAATATCCAGATAAAAAATAGACTAAATAGTTGTAATCATCATTTTACACCTAATGATATCAAGTTTACGATGCTATAAAAAATAAATGATAATATTTGGTTGTAGGAATAAAAATAAAACATTTATATCAATGGAAAAATGGGGAAAAATATATGATAGGATAATGAGCCGAATATTCATCTTTTTATCTGATATCCAATTCTATAATCAAATAAATAATCCATGACTGGATGCTTTCCCTTGTCTATACCTACATATATATTGTATTTCTAAGAAAAAATATGTATCCTAGACAAGTTATTAGATATACTCAGTAGGGAACAAACAACTATTTCTATAAAATTCCCAGTATGTTTACAAAATTGTAACAATATGAAGGTATAAGAATAAGATCTATTATAAATTGTGTGAAATAGTTACCATGTTGGCTTGAGCACCTCATTGGATGTCAGACCTTCCATACATGTTATGGACTATATAGAAAGAGTGTTACTAGTGGATTTGTAATTGTTCATGTTATAAGGAACATAAAAAATGTGGAAAATAAAAATAAAATATACAGGGGATCGAATGTATAATAATGGTTTTCATTGTTTAATAAGAAGAGTACAACCATTGTGAAACCAAGGCAACCTTTTCTATAGAAGAATCATCATGTTCACATGAATAAAATATTTGTCCTTTTTATAGGGGTCTATGTGTAAAATTTGATGAATACCCCTGTAATTACAATAGTAATGTTTTTAATAGTGTCCATGGATCGTATCCATAGTAAATAATTTGTTATATATAACTAGAACCCCATAGAATCCATGATGTCATGCATCTAAAGAAATAATGGGAAAACCAAGGAGTATATAAAAGGAGTCCACATTTATAAAAATCAATTGAAATAATTATTTGTCCTTCATTAACATATTCATGAAATAAAATTAAAATGACTGAATTCCACTGTGGAAATCTTACTTGGAAATTGGCTTAATGAATTAGTGTTAATATTTTATGATATCAGGAGATTCTATAAGGAATAAAAGTATATATCATATATAAAAACTCATTTAATATGATAAAGGACCATTATAATTGTAGTAGTATTTTATTTATTAAACAATCCTTTACCTTTTAGGAAAAATGCCAGCATGATAACATTATTTATATTAAAATATTTACTTTTAATTAAATAAAAAAAATGTATTATTTAAGGTTTCGTTATATTAAAGATTCACATAGAAATTAATAACATTAAAGTGATACTTACTTTTACAATCATAACATACAAGTTCATCGATTTAAATTACATCAATCACATTGATGGATTGAACCAAACACATCAAAATGTTTTTTTGGATAATAATAAACAAATGGTCAAATATGAATATGGATTAAACACTAATGGGTTCCCTTTAATATTGTACATTTAACTATAATGTTAAATTGTGTACCATTATGGGGTTTGTGAGTCAAATTAGGAAAATAAAATATGGTAGATTAATTTTCGTGGCACCAATTTGGTAAAACCTACTCGATAAAAAATATAAAAATAAAAACAAAAATACATGAAGGAATGTTTGAGTCCTCCTACATTATGGTATTAGATGAAACATCAATCATTATCAGCATCAGATATGGTCTAGGAGGGACGAAAATATAAAAATATAAAAAATACCAAAAAACATATTATATTTAATTTAAAAACATTAATGTTAGATAAAAATGTGAAATGAATATAATAGAGTTAATCACTCATTGGTGGTGGTCCAATGTAATAGAAAATGATCTGATTAGAGTATGATTAAATGGATGATCAACTCATAACATGAGAGGATATAGAGCTCTCTAAATGTTAGATGCTTCTATAAATGTAATGGGATGCAATTTTTTATTTTAATGAAGTATGAAGGAAAAAATGGGAACATTAACCATTTTTCTCAGGGTTGATGGTATGGCTACATAGTTTTTTTAAATCTTGCACACTAGGAAGGAATACTACTTATGTTTTACTACATATTGATATAGCTTCATAAATTTAAAAAGTATGTTTTATAAAGGTGGGTCTGCTCTGCAACTCCTCTTTTGTTTTCTCCATTGTCAAATGGTCCCCACAAAATGATTCAAAAAATGGTGTGACACACACATGACAACTCAATTGAGCTGCATGGTTATCAATAACAATTTTCAAACCCTATGCATTGACAATAGATCCTATAAAATATAGATTCAATCGTTGGACTATCCCTTGTATCCAACGACGCTCTCCTTATAGTTTTTTGGGATACCTAATATAAAACGAATTATATAAAATTAAAATTTATGAATTTATTCAACATTAGAAATGTCATGATCTATATATCCCATCAAAATATATCGAACCTGCATTTCAAAGGGTATTCTTGTGATGTAATGTTTTTTACAAGATCTCATTTGAGTGGACATTAGTTTGTTTATTGATAAGTTGAATAAGGAAACTGAATATGAGTCTATTTTTTAGCCCATAATCTATGATAGTGAAGATCATTGTCAAGGGGGACCACACCATAGTCAACATGACTATTCTATAATGACATCATGCATATGAAGGAGAAACCATAGTATGAAAGACAAACCAATAGAGTCATTGTAAAGGTAATTCAAATCCTATAGAAATTATAATGTACACATGTGGTATTGATGATTTCAATATCACAGCACCATTGGGAGTAAAATCATCCTTTCCATAATAACTAATTATAAAGTGGATGGTATAAAATTATAAAAAGTGATGAATTTGGATTTTCATTTAATATAGGTGTCCACATTGTAAATAATTTCTCTACACCACCATGTTGTTGAAAATTTAAATTTCTACATTGTACAATAAGTAGTTATGATATAGAGTTAATTAGGGGCTATTTTATGGGATTAGTGGATATGGTCAACCACATGAGCCCATATATACTCATAGATGAAAAAACTGTATGATGTTCATATAATGTAATCGTTGTGTCATAGTGAGGATTCCACTATATAATATATTCCAATTAAGAGATTTCATAACATAGAACATATTACCTCACTATTACTAGGACATTTTCTTTTTGATGGATGTTTATTAATCAGGGGAGTTAAAAGAGAAAATGTAGAGGGATTAATTCTATTTTACAATACATTATAGACCTAATAAAAAAAGTGGACACATGGAACCATATTATAAATTTATGTATCAGTAATAAAATTTTTAATAACATTAAATGAGTAGTGACATCTATATGATAAAATAGTGAGAATAATAGAGGGAATTTTCTTAGAGAAGTATTTCAAATATTTTTATCTGGATCTCATCTGGAACATTGATAGTAAATGATATTTCTATTCCCGCCACACATGAAATGGGCTTATTTTGTGATAAGAATAAATTCTATCGATTAATATTCACTAATAATGTTAATGTTAATAAGTATGATTCAACTAATGTAGGAGTGAGTTTCTTGATGATGGAGATTGGTGAGTTCACCAAATGTTTAGGCTTTTCAACCATGTTGGTAATTGAGGCTACACTAAATTATACTTTAAGTAGTGATATTTTTATGAATTTTCTGTATTAGTGTATTTTAATACACATTATTCTGATGTAGCTTAGTCTGGGAGAATCCTAAAAAATCCTAGATATTGTTTACTATAATCATAACTATTTACGAAGAATTATATATAGTAATAAGTGTGTTTCTAAATATTAAAAAACTAGATCCTCATTTAACAAAATATAAATTATTTGAAAATAATTTCCAGATTTACCCCTCCCTCTCACTTTATTATAATCTATAGGGTTCCAACATGTTTTATTAAGGGGTTGTTTATTATTTTTATATCATAAATTTATGGAAAAAATGAACAATAATAAATTTTCACATCTATAAAGATTTTAATTTATAGTGGTCAAAAATACAAAAGAAAAATTATTTTAGATCCTTCAAAATGTATTCCTATATAGTATCTATATATTGAATCCCCACAAATATTGAATTCTAGGACATGATGGATATATATTGATAAGTATAAAGTGTCGATTTTAAAACTAAAAATTCAATAGGACGTAGTCTTGTTTATTCTGTCTTCACAAATTTAATGTTTTGAAAAAGATCTCTTGATTTTTGGGATAACATTATTAATTTTTATAAATGATATTTAATGGTTCAAGAGGATACATTTTTGGTTTAGTGGAACATGTTTAATGATTTAATAATTAATTCCACTAATATAATTCATTACTTATTTGATATCCTGAAAGTTATTGTTGAAAATATGGGATCTCATAATTCGGATCTCATGGATACAGATATAATTAATAGAATCATGATAATACTACCATATTTTTTTCAATATAATTAGGTAAGTTATTGAAGACTATTATAATAATAATAAATATGTTGATAAAATTCATATTACTCTGTTGGACAGTACAATGAAAAACAAATACAATGTGTCTTGAATAACATAATTTTCTTAGGGGCGGCCTTTTATTACATGAATATTTCCTCGAACATGAAAAAACAAATTATGAAGATGATGTTGTTATATTATTAATGTTCTCTAATTTTAATAGAGGAATAATATAGTTTATTGGTAAAATTCCCCTCGCTCTATTAATGTGGGTGAAAGTTGAATATTTTATGGATAAATGTCCCAATAACATTAAATATGATTAATATGAATAAAAACACAAATATATTATATGATTTAGTTCACTAAATTATTTTCATATATCATTTAAATGGATGAATTTTCACTTTAAATTTGATTATAGTTTTTTTGAAATTGAGTTTAAAGTTGTTCAAAATTTTATAGAAGAATGTTCGTAGACAGATATATAAATTATGTAATGTGAGGATGATAGTGGTGATAAGAAAAAAGTAATTTTTTTAAGGGTTGATTTGTAGGTCGAACATGTGTTTTCCCATTAAGAACAATATGTGTGGCAGAAAAATACTAATAATTCCAACGTACTGATAAAAACGTTCATGTTATATATACTAAAACATAATGATGAAAATAATTTGTAAAAGTATAAAATTGAAAAACCCAGATATTGTTTTTTATAAATTAGAAGAATGAAATATTAGCTTAGTCTTAAAATTAAAGAAGGGTTCATAAACATAAATGGGTCAGATAACAACATCAATGATATATTGAGGAGACTTAAGGATGTGGACTGTGTAGTTCTGAATAAGAATAAAATGTGTGAATATCAGGAAACAATAATGACAACATGAATGAAGAAAAAATCCACATCCATTATTATAAAGTCATTATAATGTAATTCATGATTTTGAATTAATACATATTACTCAAGATCAATGGTTCAATGATAATGTATATACTATAATTTTATGAAATCATCAAGTATAGACACCTTAAAAGGTGGTATACCTTGAAAAAACTAGAAATCATTCTAACTAAGTGTCCATTATGAATAATAATTCTTTATGAATATTTAGCATCATCAATGGAATGTTGGGAAACACATTCCTTGTGGCTTCTATTTTTAGGATTCCATTCAATGTGAACCACCAATCCAAGCTAGAATATATAATTTATATTCATTCAATTTCTATTAATGGAAAATAATTTTATAATGGATTTGAGCATAATGATATGAATTTCACATCAATAATAAATAAAATGGATTCAGAAATTACAATATGAGTGGTGTGAAAAATGTCGTAGCTTTGATCTATAACTATTGAAACTGAGAAAATATTTTTTTATTGCAATATGAAAAGTTCATACATAAATTTTTTTAATAGGAATATATATTAGAAACATGGGTGATGAAATTAATTTTCAATGAGAATAATGTGTAGTGACCTTGTACATGCATTAGAAATTATTCAAACGTCTTCTTCCAAAAATAAAAAATATAGCTTTTACATTTTGAATTTATGTAGAACCTAGGATAATAAATAATTTTTGGTAGAAGAAGTCATATGTATACTATCAAGACAAGAGGGTAATATCCAATCTCATAGTTTACTTAGTGTTTTTGAAAACAATATATTCTGTGGTTGGTTAATTGAAATGGGGTTCATGATATTCCATACCCAATCCACGATAAAACTCATTTATATGATTCACAGTAAAAGGGGAATATTGTTTAGAAGTCCTAAAATCCATTAATTATAAAGGAATCAATGTGTTTTTAACTTTTTCATGTGGAAAATTTGGGTCAAATTTAACCTAACAAAAATGATGGGGTTAGTTATAATATAAAGATTAATGATAACAATAGAAAAAGTGCATGGCTTATAAAAATCACACACAAGAACAAGTTATACATATTTATCTTTTACATTAAGAGGAGTTCCAAGATGATTATTAATGTTATAATCTAAACATATAGAACTAAATATCAGACTAAGTATAAAAATCCTCTAATTGTAGAATAATAATAATAAATTCATTAAATAAAACATCATATATCGATCCTCAAAACAACTAAAAATATTTGGGCTTAGATGGAAGAAATCACATAATCATTAAAATGGCTTGAACAATGGTGATTGAAATTAATAATATATAATTTTGTTTCAATGAATCAATGTTTACATAGTTTTATATATCAGTATATCTTTTATGTGAAAATAAAGGTTGAAATCTATTTGAAATATGTTATTGAATGAATCTAATAGTCATATAATTTTGAGAGTTTTGATGTATAATTTTTCATTATTAAAAAGGAAAAGAGTATAAAATTTGATTTCTTGGATGATCAAGGCATATACTATATATACATATTGAACTGAAAAGCATAAATATTTTTCAATAAGTGGCATAAAAATATTATTTCAAACAATCATATATTTTTTGTTGATGTTGTTAAAATAACCACAACACAATAGTATATATTACAATATAGAAAACCCATTTTTTGAATCTAAATGAAAAAATGAAATAGAAAATATATGGGGTGTTTCAATGAATGAAAATTATTACGAGAGAAACTCATATTGTCAATAATGTATTGAAATTCATGTATATTTACAATGATGAAATGTTAGGTATAATTCAATGAAAGATAAATTGTTGGGGATCAGACAGTTCTTGTATAAACTAGATACATATAATCACATATGTAGGAATCTTTAATATCATTATAAGAACAAAAAAATATCAAATAAACAATAAAATCTATGATCTGTTTAATGTTTAGGTATGGTTAATGTTTTCAAATAGATAAAAATTAAATGAAATGTGGTTCAAAGGCCATGTGACAAGAATTTAATCAGAATTGAGTGGGTGTTCTAAAATAATGTAAATGATGATGAAACATTGATTTGTTATAAAGATCGTCTTCTGTGAAAAGGATATCACTAAATTAATGGATTGATTTTGATGAAACATTTAGTCACATTTCATTGATTGAAACTATTCCATTATTCCTAGCCATAAAAATTCTAAAGGGGATCCAAATATATCAAATGGGCATCAAATCTGACTTATTTAATTTTTTAATTTAAGATTATTTTTATAATGATAATCCATATGGATATATCATTAATGAATATGAATACAAATTGGTTCATCTAAATAAAAAAATTTATGCCATGAAGAAAGCACCTAGGGAATGGTACACTATATTAGACCAATTCCAAAAGAAACATAGTTTTTATAGTGTTTTAGATTATCATAATCATTATATTAAGAAGGATAACATAAAATAGTTTATTGATCATGTGTATTTTGATGATATAATTTTTATTGGGTCAGAAGACAACCATTGAAATCTTTTTTTAGAATATATGAAGTATGAATTTGATATGTATCAAATATTTGAACTGTTATTTTTTCTTTTCGTGAAGTTCACTCATAGATTATATGGAATATTTTTTTTTCAAAATTAAATTCTTAAAAGGAGTTTAATATAATATTTCTGATACAGAGATCGAGGCCCACGGAAAATCTTGTGGAGACAACATTAAAATTTTCATGATATCTGTTGTGATACTTGGTTGATGTTACCATGTATTGGAATATTATTTTGGGATTACTATATTATATAACCACATGAAATATTTAATTATTTAATTATTGAATATCTAATGGTTTTAAGAGTGATCCTATGTATTTACCCATGAATGATGTGTAAATAATTGTTTTATTTATTTATATTACAATGGACTACAGGTTCTTTGTCATAATAATGTATAATAAAATTTCCTAGTTTTTACGGATGCATAGTGGGAAGGCTCATTAGACTTATAAAATTAATTTTTTTTATTTTTACCTTGGAAAATCATGAATATAATTGGAATAAATATAGAATTTAAAATCATTGAGAACCATAGAGTCTGAGTGCATTACAATTACTCAAGAAAAGAACTAATTGATATTAATGAAACATGAACATGATATAGTATATGATTAATTGATTTATCAGATTAAAATTATGTGGGAAAACTCATGTAATATCTATATCAACAAAAATATTATCCAACAATCATTAACTAGGGATATTATGATATAAAATCTGCTCATAAATGAGAATGTCGTGAAATGAATTTTGATATTGGGGTATGTGTAATCGCAAGACCATGTTTCAGGTATCATGTTTATGAAACTAACTAATTTTTAGTATGAGAATAATCTAATGGATATTTGTGTCTAATCATCTACATCTACATAATTTATTTATGGACGGAACCCTAATCCCAAAATTATGTTCATGAGAATGGTATTTTTTCACCTCAATATATATGATTTCATTTACTATATTTAATCAATTGTAATGAATTTATCTATGTTCGTTCACTGTGTTATGGAAAGAAATATCCAAGTGGGTCGATCAATATTGAATGAAAAGAGAAATGGGGAATTATGTGCCCAGAAAATCTAGGGGAGTGCGGTGGTTGTTGAACATACTCAAATGTTTTATAATTAATTCTCTTATTTAATTATATCTGCTCACAGAGTTTATTTCTCAGGTGGGATTGCATTTGAATATTCTTTTCACTAAAATAATACATTTTATTGTCTTATGAGTTATAATAGTTTTTTTATCAAACCAAAATGGGTGGTTGCTGGAGAAAATACCGTTAGAGTGTTCCGAGGTTATATTTTTCTGACAATTTGGTGATGAAATAGATGAAGATGATACTTTATAGCCCATGATCCATGAAATTGGAAAACATTATCGCATTAGACCACAATTTATAAAATAGTAATATTCTATATAGGTTGACTACATAATGATGTTACACAACAAATATTGTGTCCACAACAAAGACCCATGGTTGGGGGATCTCAGTGCCACATTAAAATTGGTGGTACACATATTGTAGGGAAGATTACTATGGAATATCCGATAATGTGTTATGTAATTCTTATAGATATTATAAATTAGGACATGTAGGGTCTAAAATTGGGAGAAGTGGATATTTACACATACTCATTCTTCTATCAGTATTCATTGTAATTTATTAAATCATGGCATGAAGCTATTGACTACATCATAGTCAACATCATGTAACATGTTGTTAACAGTATAAGTTAAATATTTTTTACTTATATTGGAGAAGTATATCATGTCAACAAATGGTCTCCAAAAAACATCACTAATTATTATTCAAAAATAAGATTAGTGAAAATGATGGGTTAGTTATAGTAAAGATGGAATCACCATTGTATATGTAAAATAAGTAAAGTTATGCCCTATAAGACACGTGAATTCCACAAACAGACCATTTTCAATATGCTAAATATTATTAATTAAGATATTTATGGCTTGAAAGGCTAGATGATTAATTTTGTTTTCATGTTTCATAATGAAACAAACAAACATTTGGGAAACACTAAACAATTATAGAAATATAATAATCAATCCTAACCATTGTATTGATATGAAAATTGGATGAATGATAAATTGTAATAACAGAAGAAAAATAGATTGAATTTACATTGTATATGACATTATATAATTTTATCTAAATCCTATCTTAATGATTTAGGTTCAAAGGACCTATTATTATAGGGGACATGTCACACATTGTAAATAAGAATTTCAATGATAAATAGTATCATCATCATGTTTTATGTTCAAATCATCATCATTTTACGAATTAAGATTCATAAAAAGGTGATGTGAGTTTCTTGTTGTGGGAGAGTAGTGAGTTCTACACATTTTTGATGCTAGTGGAATAGAATGTTTAGTGAGGCCACTGTAAATTGTAAATAATATTGTGTGTTTTTAGTGAATGTAGTGCATAAGCACATTAAGATTCATGATCCTTTAATATATCCTACTATGGGTGAGACAATATAAATTCATATGGTTGTTTAATTCATTAATTTCTCAATTATAGGTCTCAGTTTTGGATGTA
>CAUJRU010002253.1:24266-86633 GCA_963277665.1 Viscum album
ATTTCAATAACAGATATTAGGGGCCCAAAGAGTGTGTTATGGTTGATGATTTCTCTAAGCACACATGAGTCATACTCGGTGTGAGAAACGAGAGGTAACAACAACTTTAATGATGCATAGTTTAATTTCATGTAGGACATATAAAGGGACTATGCAGTTTAAAGTCTTGCAGTTAGGACTATTGGTGCTGCACAGTTTAGTGTCATGTAGTAGGGACAAAATAACAGTTTAATGTCATGTAGGACATATCAAGGACTTTCTGTACAGTTTAGTGTCATGTAGTTAGGACGATGGGGACAATACAGTTTAACGTCATATTAGACAAAAGGGGGACTGTGCAGTTTAATGTCATGTAGTGAGGACAAAAGAGTGCACCATTTTAACGTCATGTCGGACACATTGGGGATTTTGTTTCCACAGTTTAATGTCATGTTGGACGAAAGTGCGAATAGTTTAAGGTCATATGAATGGACCTTGATAATTATATAGTTTAACGTCTTTCTGGACGTAAGGGACTTTTATACAGTTTAGCGTCATGTAGTTAGGACATCACAGTTTAAGGTCTTACTGGATATAAGGGATTTACAAATAGTTTATGGTCATATTCATTGACCAGGGATGATGTAGTTTAAGGTCATGCTGGAAGGTTTAGGGAACTTTTTCACAGTTTAACGTCGTGTGGGACGAATTTGCAGTTTAAGGTCATACTACACCATTGCTATATAGTTTAACATCATATAGCAAGGACAAACTGGTGCTGCACAGTTTAGTGTCATATTGCGGGGACATCTTCTTTTCTACAGTTTAACGTCATGTTGGACGAAGTTGCAGTTTAAGGTCATACTGGACCATTGATGTATAGTTTAACGTCATATAGCAAGGACAGACTGGTGCTGCACAGTTTAGTGTCATGTTGCGGTGACATCTTCTTTTCTACAGTTTAACGTCATGTTGGAAGAAGTTGCAGTTTAAGGTCATACTAGACCATTGCTGTATAGTTTAACGTCATATAGCAAGGACAAACTGATGATGCACAGTTTAGTGTCATGTTGCGGGGACATCATCTTTTCTACAGTATAATGTCATGTTGGACGAAGTTGCAGTTTAAGGTCATACTGGACCATTGCTGTATAGTTTACCGTCATATTGCAAGGACAAACTGGTGTTGCACAGTTTAGTTTCATGTTGCGAGGACATCATCTTTTCTATAGTTTAACATCACGTTGGACGAAGTTGCAGTTTAAGGTCATACTGGACCATTGCTGTATAGTTTAACGTCATATAGGAAGGACAAACTAGTGCTGCACAGTTTAGTGTCATGTTGCGGGGACATCTTCCTTTCTACAGTTCAACGTCATGTTGGACGAAGTTGCGGTTTAAGGTCATACTGGACCATTGCTGTATAGTTTACCGTCATATAGAAAGGAAAAACTGGTGCTGCACAGTTTAGTGTCATGTTGCGGGGACATCTTCTTTTCTACAGTTTGACGTCATGTTGGACGAAGTTGCAGTTTAAGGTCATACTAGACCATTGGGCTTATATGAACCAATTGTACGAGTCTTGGTTCTGGGGAACATATATTGTGTTTATAAAAAATATTTCTTCAGAAATCTAGCATTGGTTGGAGTCTTGATGAGTTCTCCATCCATTGAGATTAATGAATAAGCTCCATTGGAGTAGACCTTATGTATTGAATAAGTTCCTTCCCATTTTGGTTCAAGCTTGGGAGGTTTCTTTCCTAGTATCATTGGTGTTCTGAGAACCAATACCAATTCTCCTTGATTGAATGAATGAAGACGAACTTTTTTGTTAAAAGCTCGTGCTATTCGATTCTGATAGATTTCCATGTGGTGCAAAGTGCACAATCTTTTCTCATCTAACTGTTCCAATTCATTCAATCGCTTTTGGGATTTATCATCTGTAGATAACTGATCACAAATGGCTACTCTGAGTGAGGGAAATTGAACTTCAATTGGCAAGACTGCTTCTGTTCCATATACCAACGAATATGGAGTTTACCGCGTTGCATTGCGGGTGGTAGTCCAATAAGCACATAAAGCATGAAAGAGTTTATCAGGCCATGACCTCTTATCTTTATCCACCATCTTTTGCAGTATATTTGAAAGAGTCTTGTTAAAGGCTTTTATTTGTCCACTGGCCACCGCATGATACCGAGATGAATGGTTGGATTTAATGTTGTATTCTTGATACAATTTCTTCACCTCAGAAGAACAGAAGTTGGTGCTGTTTTCCATGAATATGGAATGAGGGACACCAAATCTAGTAATGATGTTAGACTTGATGAAGCTAACAATGCATTTAGAACTGACTTCATTGAGAGGTACTACCTCTACCCATTTGGAAAAGAAATCAGTAGCAGTATGAATGTACTTAAACTGCTTGGCCGTAGCTTAAGGGTAAGGTCCCACCACATCCATTCCCCATGTGGCAAATGGCCATGAGTATTTAGCTGTATAAAGCAACTCTGGATGTTGATGAATGAAGTTGGAATATACTTGGCATGAATGACACTTCTTTGTGAAATAAACACAATCGTGTATCATTGAAGGCCAAAAGTATCCAAGCCTTCGAATTCGATCAGACAGTCTATGTCCAGACTGGTGGGCACCACAGACTACTGCATGCAATTCTTTTATGACAGCCATTGTCTCTTCACCATCAATGCATCTGAAAAGAAATCCTTCAAAACGACGTTTGTAGAGAATTTTCTCTAAGTGGTTTGGGCTATCATAAAGAGTAAAATTGACCATACGTCGCCAGACTTGTTCTTTCTCAGCTCTATCAGGTGGAAGTGTTCCATTTTGAATGTATTCCTTGATAGGTGAAATTCATCCTGTAGTATGACCATACGGTTCAGTACTGGGACTAATTTCATTTATTTCCACTGTTCTGGTTTGAACATAAGGTGAAATTGCATGACAGTGGGCAATACTGATGGTCGTCTCGTCCCGATTTGGATCTGCTAGAGCTGTGGCTTTATTGGCTAGCGCATCAGCTTGAGCATTTTGTGATCTTGGGACATAAGAAAATGTCGGTTATGATGGGAATTACGCCATTAACTCTCTGACGTAATCATACAAAGGGATTAATTCTTCTTTTCTGATGGCATAATCCCCATTGACTTGTTTGATTACCAGGTCTGAACCACCTTTCACCTTTATGTGATTCACTTGTGCTTGGAGCACTAACTCCAATCCTATAATGAGAGCTTGGTATTCGGCTTCATTATTGGTACCACCTTCCCAAAATAAAAAGGAATAAGGTAACAATGCCTTATTTGGAGAAATGAGCACAATTCCTAAACCAACTTTGTTGAATTTAGGATTTTCCATTTTCTTCCCTGTTGGACTTCTGGAAGCACCATCAAAATACATTTCCCATGTTTGAGGATTCTCTTGAATAGAGAAAACTTCCTCATCAGGGAGTTCAATATCTGAAGACGTGTCTTCCACTGAAGGATGTTCAGCTAGGAAATCAGCCAGAGCATGGCCCTTTATTGCCTTTTGAGACACATACTGATTGTCGAACTGCTGCAAAATAATTGCCCACCTTGCTATACGTCCTGTAAGCATTGGACGACTAAGGATGAATTTGAGTGGATTATTGTGAGATACTAATTGGACCTCGTGATGTTGCAGGTAGTGTCTCAGTTTCTGAACTGCAATGATTAATGTCAGGCAGCACTTCTCAATACTTGAATACAGGGTTTCTGCTTCATGCATAGTTCTACTGAGATAGTAGAGGCTGTTTTCATTCCCCGCATCATTCTTTTGAGCGAGAAAGGCACCCAATGATCGCTCTAGAGTTGTCACATAGAGGATAACTGTTCTACCGTCAACAAGTGGCATGAGTACTAGTGGAATCAAGAGGTATTTCTTGAGAACATCAAATTCTTCTTGACATTCTTCGGTCAACTGGTAATTGACTCCTTTCTTCAATAATTTGGTAAAGGGTAAACTTTTGCCTGCCAAATTGGCGATGAAACGCTGAATATAGGCTAAGTGTCCTTGAAGTCCTCTTAATTCATTCAAATTCTGAGGAGGTTACATACTAAGGATTGACATGGCCTTCTCAGGATCGACTTCAATACCACGATGGAGTACAAAAAAGATAAGGAATTTTCCTGAGGTTACTACAAAAGCACATTTTAAGGGGTTCATCTTCAAATTATGTTGTCGAAGCTTGTGGAATATGACTTCCAAATCAGCCAAGTGATTAGAATGTTTTTTGGATTTAACCACAAAATTGTCTACATAGCATTCAACAAACTTCCCTAATAAAGGTTTGAAGATACGATGCATGGCGCGTTGATATGTTGCACCTACATTTTTTAAACCAAAGGGCATCACCCGGTAACAAAACACACCTTGAGGGGATCTGAAGGCTGTAAATTCCTCATCTTCTTGGGGCCATTCGGATCTTATTATATCCAGAATATCCATCCATAAAGGAAATTACTTCATAGCCAGCCGTTGCATCAATTAAGAGTTCTGTAATCAGAACTGGGAAATCATCTTTAGGACAATACCGATTAAGATCTCTGAAATCGATGCAAACCCTAATCTGTCTGTTCTTCTTCTTTACAGGGACAATATTAGCCAACCACTTGGGATACTGATCTTCTCTGACGACGTTAGCTTTGATTAGCTAATCCACTTCAACTTTAATTTTGGAATCATAGGTTGGGTGTGTTCTTCTCGCGGCTTGCTTAAATCCTCGATGTTCTTTTGGTAAACCCAAATGATGAGTAGAAACATCAGGATCAAGCCCAGGAATTTATGTATAATTCCAAGAAAAAATATCTTTATTTTTCTTTTGAAAAGAAATATACATCTCTTTCTCTTCAAGGGTCATAGCCGCACTAATTAAAGTGGGGCGTGGATCTTTCTCTGTACGCAGATTTATTTCGCTGAGTTCATCCACAGTGGTAGAGATACCTACTTCAAATGCTGGAGGAGAATCTCTAAGATCTTCCTCTTCCTCTTCATCATGTGCTATTTCTTCCGTTTCTACTTTCAAAGTAGATGACAAAACGAAATTCTCATTATCATAAGAGATATTACAATTTTCACATTTTGAATAAGAAGCTTCCATTTCCGACCCTATTAATGATAAAGGGCCTTCTTTTGGAAACAAAGAGGAGATGATGGATTTAGAATCGACATCATTATTCACCTCTGGTGTTGCTATAACTTCTTCTGGCCTGATTGGCGAAGTATAGACTTGTTGGACTTCAGCAGATGAAATGAAAACCTCACCACTTATGCTTTCATCACTGTTTGGTAGGTTACCAATTTCTCCCATGTTGTCTGGCTCGATTGCCGTAATTGACATTATGGATCATTCCATAAGATTATTTTGATTTGGTCATATTTTGTCAATTTTACTGATAGGTAACACATAATCTATACTCACATTTGTAAATGGATTTATTGAAATTTTCTCCAAACCATATGGAGCATTAACTTTGGTAATTTCCTTCATTTTAGATTTTTCTCTTCCCTTCATGTAATAAAATTACGCCTCAATGTATTGAGACTCACATGTCTTGAATGGGGCCTTATCACCATACAATGTTCCAACTTGACCATTGAAATAGTATTTGAGACATTGATGGTATGATGAAGGAATAGCTGCATGCTGATGTAGCCAGGGTCTTCCAAGCAAGACGTTGAAAGCTGAGTCATGATCAACAATCATGAAAGATGAATTGGATACAAGATCTCCAAACTGAGTTCTGAGTGTAACTTTGCCCAGTGGTTCTTGTTCATTTTTATCATATCATTGTAACGTCAAGGTAGAAGGAGATAAATCAGATTCTGTGAGGCCCAATCGACGAAGTGTACGAATGGGCATGAGGTTGACTCCTGAACCATTGTCAATGAAATCTCTTCGGATATCTACACTATTGACTTTTCCAGATAAGTACTAAGGTTATATGTGCCCATGTAAAACATCATCTTCATCTTTATCAGTAAAAGATATCACTGCATGGGATTCTGCAGGATTATTCTCTATGTGATAGACTTCAGCTGCAGCAATTTCAGCTTCAAACTCATGAGGACTTGACAAAGCTTCGATGAGTGCTTCCCGAAGATCTTTTGAAAGATTCAAAGAATCCAAAATTGATAAAATAGCTGGTACATGGGCCAAGTGTTTCAATATATCATACTTTTGATCTAGAGGTATGCGTTTCCCAACATGAATATGTGGTTTAGCAGGTACCTTGGAAGCAGATGCCCTGGAAGCTGATGCATCTTGTATTGGGATAGAAGTTGGCAATATCCTTGGTTTTGGAAGATTAGACCAATTAGATCCATTTACTTGTTGAGATAATGAAGATGGAATTTTCAATCGTTCTTCCAAAATAACTGTGCCAAGACTGAGTTGACTATTGGCAGAAGAACTTGCTTGTTCTTTTTGAGCTCGCTAAAGGGCTCTACCACAAGTTTCTAATGCATACACAGTGCTAGCAGGGGTAGAATTAGAGTAGTGGCTTCTGAAAGATCCACGTCATCCCCTGTATCCTGAACCTCTAGAACTTCCTCGGTTTCCTTATTTGATACAGGGAATTCAGGCTCATCTAGACTGGAATATGGATCTGTTAATTGAATCATATTAACAGAACCGAAGATTACCTCTTCGTCTGATAAAGACTCTGCCTGATTAGCCTGTTTAGGATATACCGTTTGATTGGGTGGTGCCCGTGGCTTTGAAGTAGATGGAATGAAATATATCAGAGTCAAAGACAACTTAGCCCTCGATACATACTCATCTTCTTCTGATTCCTCTTTCTTCTTTGAATTGCGTTGTCCTTTTGAGGATTTGTCTTTTGATGGAGGCTTCACTGCAGCTTTTGTAGGAGACACAATTGACTTCTTCATTTGTGTTCGCAAAATGGCATGGGTCCGATTGATTGTCTTTCTAACCATCCAATAATCATATTTTTGCGCAGTTTTGCTTTTGACTTCCTGCCACTCTCCTCCTTCCTCTGGATCTATAGCGGTAACACACGCTACATGAGCTGAAGAACCCTTCAATTTGACTTGTCCCATGTCGACCATCTTTTGCGGGAGGTCTTTAAAGACAAAACACTCCTGAATGGGATTCCCCAACATTTTATGAAATGGACAATAATTGGGACGGTATTCATCTCCTTCCTTGTTTGGCCTCTTGGGCACATGTAATTGAACCAAATTATTTTCCAGAGCTGAAATGAAGTAACCAGGAACTTGCTCACTTCAAAAGAGTATGTTTTACTCTTCAAATCATCAAATTGTTTTTTTCATTGATCTCTTTGATCATTTGGATGAAACGACCGTTGTTGTTGGCATTTAGGAGGTGGAGCCCTTCGAGAAGATGAAGGTTTTGAAGTAGAAATAGGTACAGGTGCTTGTTTAAGCATAACTGTAGCAGTTTCCGCTTTACCCATTCTCCTTCTTGGAGCTGATGGAATTACACGAGATTTAAACTTAGCCTGTATAAGGGAATCTTAAATCTGCTGAGCGATTGATGTAAGGTCTCAAAACCCTCCTGTGTATTTCACAGGGATTAATGGCATGCGTAATTCGTCACGCAAATTTGCCACACAGATTGGCAACACCTTCTCCTAAGGGAGTGATAAACTCAGGGAATACGTTAATCCCTTCTAGCAAGCAATGAAATCAGAGACTCTTTCATTCTCCCTTTGCTTGCAGTTTGTAAGATCGAAAAATGTCGTTTTTGGCAAAGTTGAGTAGAACTGAAGAAGGAATTTTTGACGAAGATCCTCCCATCCGATGATTGACTGGGATTGCAAGCTTGTATAGCAGACAAAAGCTGGTCCTTGCAAGGTTCTCACGAAGCATCTGAGTTTCACTGCTTCTTGCTGCTCTGGAGTTCCCATCATAGGATCACAACAAGACACGTAATGCGTCAAATGTTGTTAAGGGTCGCCTGATCCATTCAAATTAGGGAAAACAGGGTTTCCAAAACTAGATGGAGGAGAAATTGAATCTATCCATTCAGGGTAAACTTTCTTTTCTGGTTGAAATTGCGCATGTTTCCCTTCCATAGTTTCTAACCGAGCTGTTAATGACTCAATAGTAATTATTAACTTTTGAGAAACATCAGGTTGAACTTGGTTTTGGGTAGGTGCAATGAATAGAGCTTGGACAGACGTGGTGGTTGGTGCTTCAACTGATGGTAGTGCTACCAACCTTTTTTGCGTTTGACCCGTAGGATTAGACCTCTGAGGGTGTACTGATAAAGGAGGATATTCCTGATCCATCTCAGTAGTTACAACAAATTCCTTCGGCTATCGGACTTCCGCATTTTTAAGAAGAAGACTACTCTGAAGTAGTTCTGCATTCAACCTTCTTAATTATTTAATTTCTTCCTCTTATTGTGAAAACCTTTTCTCTAATGAGAGAGATTGACCTTCTCCAGAGGAAGGATATGTAACCTGATTCTTTCCCTTCCCTTTGTTGGATACCTTTTGGAGGGAGGGAAGTGGGCTACCTAGGTTCTGAGTAATCCTTTGACTTCGTGTACGCACACCTTCTTCATTTGTATCGGCATGTACATTTTCTTGAGCAGGACGGTCTTCATCTGAGTCCCCTAAGTGAGTCTCCTTTGGTTGATTAGCAACAACGGCATTGATGACATTGATTGATGCATAATGCATCGCATCCCTTCTATCAACATTTCTGTGATATTGTCTTCTTTCATGTCTTTGATGAGACATTGCCTTTTGTTGATTAAATTTTTTAGGAACATCTTGATGAGTTATAACTTGGAGGGAATCTCCTGATAATTTAGATCTTAGTTCCTCTTGGGGCTTCTTACCCAATCGAGAAAAGACCGATATTCTCTAAGAATGGGATTGATGATTTGAAAGAGTCCCCAGTCTCGAGGACTGGGGATGTTCCTGCTGTTTCCGCTCAACTCCTCGAATCCCATTTGTTGAATCTGAGGGTTGGGATAATGAAGTCCCCAGTCTGACAGGCTGGGGTGTCTCTTGACATGCTACATCTGAGATCTTCTTAAAAGATCTCATGATCTTGCGAATCCTAGTTTGGAAATTAGCTGGATGCATTAGCATGTATCCACTTTTATCACCTGGTTCAACAGACCGTTGGATGATTTCTGAAACTTCTGTCATTTGATGACGTTTTTGCTCCATACGAGAGGCTTGTGCAATATTCTCTCCTGCTTGATGTAGGAGAAATTCAACAACTTGTTCTCTATATTCTTGATTTTGAGAGGAACTAGTTGAAGTATGTTCTTGAGCAAGCTTTTTATTATGAACAAATCCCATTGACTGTGGCCGACCATGGGCAATAACCTTGCATGAGACCATTTTCGGCGGGCTTTGCTGACTGGAATGCACTGTGAAATGTAGTGCTCTGTGAATACCCCATCCTCAGATATGAACACCAGATGGAGCATTGGCAATTAATTGATGCAATTTTCTCAGTGCGCCAAGGCATGAACGTTGAAGGGTTCTCTGCTGCTTTTCAGCCTTCGGATACCGAGAGACTGATAGAGATGCCAAATCAATCTGACGTTGTTGCCCTACTATTATCTTAAGATGATTTTCATATTCATCATAGGATAATAAATTATTCTTCAATTGAGAAATTTTTTTCCATATGTTGAGACGAATATCATGGATTTCATCATCCGTCAACATCTTTGGAATGTCATACTGGGATTCAGCAAAAGGGCAAAACATGACTGGTACTTCACTTTTTTCCAGTTCTTTCCTCATGTTTAGCATTTCCTCCTTATCATTAAATGAAGATTCTTCTACCTGTTTTGACCAGAGTTGGTGTTTCCTTGTTTCTTCATCGTATTCAACAAGATTGGTAGAGATTTCATTGATCAAACTAGAAGATGCATGAATTAGGGGTGGTTCGGAGAATGACCTACACCCTGGGCTATCTTCTGGTTGAGAAAGTATTTCACTTGTTAGCAATAAAGCATCAGACATGACTGGTTTCGCATTTGAATGTGCCTCAAGATAAGAGGGCTTTCTCGGCACTACATTGTCCACTAGAGTATTTTCCTGGAATGTGAATCACTAATGCGGAGAGGACTTTCACAGCAAAGTTTATCATCATGGAGAGGACCACCATAATGGGTTAGAGAAAAAGATGAGATCTCTTGCTCCTTGGTCTTCTGACCCCACAGAGGGTTCTTGTGGCTCTCATCTGAAGAAGAAACTTCAAGATTGACCGAATTTTCATGAAGCAATCCTTCATGAGGAAGTGTTTGTGGATGTCCTTCAGAATTAATGTTCCCGTTATTGGGAACTGAGGGAGTAGAATCTTGAATTCCAATAGATAAATGTATGAGGGCTTCAAGAACTCCAGCATCGAGAAAAGCCTTGTTGCTGATTGGCCTTTGATCTCCTGACTGTGCTGGGCGGATCTTTTTCTTAGATGCCTTCTTACTCACATTAGAAACCACTTGATGATGAAAGTGGTTACTCTGAGCAGGTGTATGTGCCTGATCAGTAAATATGGTCAGGTTAGGCTGACGATCTCCGCTCAAATTAGGTGTATGTGTCGGACTTGGTTGTCTGTATGATATGGCGGAGTATGCCCCATAACCCTCTTGGACTGGAACAGATGTGTGTGTCTATTTCGGAGTGAATTGCTGATCTGTCACTCCACTGCTAGGGATAGATTTATGTGTCTGTCCCTGAGATGATGCTGAAGCTGTTATGATATCCTGGCAAGCATCTAGAATATGAGCAGGAATTTGCTTCTTCTCTTTCACCATTGACAAAATATGTTTGGTGACTTCAGCCGCCGGAACGGGGATATACGTCCATTCCGGGCATGGAGTAGGTGTGTGTGCCTACTCCTATCCTCCTTTTCCTACTAGTGAATCCTGACAGTACTCAAGTGTGGGGGCAGAGAGTTGAGTCTGCCTCCTGTTTGTCATCAGGGAATTCCGACTGACTTCTCCATGCGCCACCATGCGAGACTGTTGGTAGGCTTGATTAATATTAGCAGGTGTATGTGCCTGCTGATTACACTTCGCCAAACATGGTTGACGAGATCCATCATATGTAGTCAGACGAGCCTGCTTACTAACTGGTGATGTATAAGCAGGTGTATGTTCCTTCCTATAGTACTCCACCGAAATTGCCTGGCGGGATTGGCTTGATGCTGCCAGACGAGTCTGCTGGACAGCGGAATTAAAACGGACAGGTGTGTGTGTCTGCTCATTTTTTTCCACCAAGTTAGGTTGGTGGACTTCTCCGGAGATGGCAGGGATGAAAACCTGCCCATTGTTAACCAGATTCCGCCTCTGGCGGTTCATCTTGCCTGCTCGGGTTCGAGGAACCTGAGCTGAATGCCTGGAGTCGGTACCCTCATCATGTTGAGGGCGCACTACCGCACGAGTCTGGCGGCGATTGTTTATGGGAGCCCTCGGGAAGGACTCCTGTCTTTTTGAATTAAGTACCTGAGGTACCTGCTCATTCACTTCCTCAGAGTAAGGGAGTAAATGGAAATTGCGTTCCGGGGATAACGTCCCGAAACGGCTGGAGACGGTAGTCAGCACCGCCTGCCTCTTGATCACTGGTCGTCGTTGTCCGGAAGACCTGTGTGAGTTGTTCAATTGGAGGGCTTGTCAGGCAGCCTCCAGATTTGGGATGGTACAATGTTGACGGTACTCCTTAACCAGCGCATTTGATACCCAGCATTGAAGATGCTGAGTAGGTGATGTCATCCTCAGAGCGGATGAAGATCCAGTAGGAATAGCAGCAGGGGTATTTGCGGCAGTAGTATTCAGAGATGTGAATTTGAGAGCAGCCATTATGAAAATACAGAAGATCTTGGAAAAGAGTGACTGTTTGATGACGTAATCAAGATAAAATTCAGCCACTTCATCCTTTGGATGAGCACATATTTAAATGATTGTTTTTGTTATCCCTCCTATTGAGTTTTAAATAGGGGCTTAACAAATAGGTAAAACATCTTTTATCTTGGTTAAGGATTCATGTCGGGTTCACCATTTTTGTTTCACACGGAATTCGGGGATGACCTCATGGACGGGAGATTCAAACATTCCGATCGATTTCTAGCAGGTTTGTTCATAGAATCAGAAACATCCAATGAGTCCACATCTGTTTGGACCTACATTCCAAAGGTAGGTGCTCATTAGCTTGTGGACTGATGAGGCATAGGAATTTGCATTGGTCGAGAGGATGGGAGGTCAGACTCATCACACCTTTTTGAGGGGAATTATTGTCTACTCCGGGACTCTCTTTATAGATTTAATTTATGTTCGTGAGTCCTAATTACATTACCAAGTATAAAATGAGCTTTCCTTTAGTTTTAATAATCAATGATTAAATATGTAAGAAATTTAGATAATATTTTATATGTATTTGAGGTTCTTCATCAATAGAGAATCATCTGTATCTATTTAGAGATTCTTGGTCAATGTTATCCTTCAAAACATTTATATAAAAGTCTCTTGGTCATTATGATGACCAGGCTGGTTTTAAAGTCACTCAGTGGGGCACATGAAGTTTATCGTCATTCAGAAGGACATAGATTATTTCAGAGTTGGGATCGAACCCATAAATGGGCTACCTACGTATCCTTTTTTTGGAAATGGAATCAGAACCCACGTAGTTCGAGTAAGAAAGTATGACGTTTATGATTGATGGCTCAAAGAATGATGTCATAATTACTTTTACACTCTAAGCTCACGTGAGTCATGATCGGTGTGAGAATCAAGAGGTATTGGTAAAAATTAGACAATTGTGCCATGAAATATGCAATCATAAGAAATGGTTTGGGGCTTATGTATGTATGACTGCCCAGATAGATGAATGTTGTAGACGCCGGAAAAGTCTGTTGCTCCCAAACGAAGCTCCGGATGCGGAAAGCGAAGTGATATTTGGAGTCAGAGGCACGTTCCGGAGGGCCCGGAGGACTTGCGCGAAATTTCAGAGGCCCGCGCGCAAAGCTGAGTCTCGGCGCGCAATCCTCCCGGGATGCGCGCAATGCGCTGGGCCGGCGCGCTATTTTGCGCGCCCGTGGCCTGCGCGGCTCCCTTGCGCGCCGGGTCCGGATTCCGCGCCCGAGACCGGATTCCGCGCCCGGGGTTGCCTATAAATATAAGGCGACCCCCGACGTTTTGAAGGTTTCCAGAATCCGAAGCGTCGCTCGTTCGCGCAATCCAACCCCTTCCGCGCGCAATGCCGATCTTCAGGTAACCTCCTTTCTTTCGCGCAATAGAGCCTTGGGGTTCGCCTTCACGCGCAATCCCCTTGGCTCCTTCCCTTTGAATAAATCCTTAACCCAAAGGCCTTTGCGCGCAAAAGAAGCCTCTTGCGCGCAATTTCCCCCGGGTGCGCGCAATCCAGCCCGATTGCGCGCACCCCCCATTTTCAAAGTGGCCATTCGTTAGAGAATGAGTCGTTGCCCCCGCGAGCTGTCCGAAACCCGGTGCGCGCAATATAAATCATCTGCGCGAAAAGGGCTGGCCCGATTGCGCGCCAGCCCGCCATTTTGCGCGCCGCCCTGTTGTTTTGCGCGCAAAGCTTCTCTTTTGCGCGCAATCCGCCGGGGTCGCCCCCTTTGACCCCCTGAGGGTACCCGCCTGTGTGGCGCCCGATGATTTTCATCCTGGGTGCCCGCACCGTGCGTTGTCTTCCCGTGCGGCCCTCCAGGCTTGCGCGAAGTGACACGGACCCATCGGCGGCAACCAATGTCCAGCATGACGTTAAACTGCACACACGTCCAGCATGACGTTAAACTGCGCATTTGTCCAGCATGACGTTAAACTGCACATTCGTCCCACATGACGCTAAACTGCATCCGTCTAACATGACGTTAAACTGTACTACGTCCAAGCTGCACGACGCTAAACTGCCTAGCCCCTATCGTCCGTGCTGCAAGACGTTAAACTGCCAAGCACCTTCGTCCTCAACACACGACGTTAAACTGTACTTCGTCCGGCAAGACGTTAAACCGTCCGCTTCGTCCTCAACACATGACGTTAAACTGTACTTCGTCCGGCAAGAAGTTAAACCGTCCGCTTCGTCCTCAACACACGACGTTAAACTGTACTTCGTCTGGCAAGACGCTAAACCGTCCGCATCACCCGATCCCGTGCCTCGCACGCAGGGTCCCCCCCCGGTTTGGATGTGGCCCCCACCCGCTCGTCTCTGCAGGGATGTCGGGATTGCCCCTCTTTAGGGACGATTTAATGGGAGCGGCTTTTCCCTACGAGGGTATGGTATTACAAACCCCTAGTTTCTTGTGGGGGACTGCACATGTGTATCTCCATTGCGCTCCCCCACTGCCGAAGCCAGTAGAGGGTGTGACTGGGATCGAGGTGTCTCCTACTTTCGGTCCAAGTCCCTTCCAACTGAGTTTTGCCGCATCCGGGCTGCCTCAAGGGCGTAAGTCCTGACAGAATGAACTACGTGGACTTTGATCCCTGTCTTCTAAATAGGGTACGTAGGAAGCCTCCCTGAGGTTCATGCCCACCACCTGGTCGTCCCGGTCGTATTCACGTCGGTTCGTCCATCAGTGGACCCCTCCAGGGTTCACGCTCGCGTCGATTCACCTATGAATCCGCCCCTGTGGGAGACTGCCCGTGTGTATCTCCACTGTGCCTCCCCACAGCCCCTTTCTCCATCTCTCCTTTTATCGTCCAGAATGACGTGAAACTGTGATCCACCCGGCCGTTCCATCCCCCTCTGTGCGAGGTGGTTCAGTTCAATCCTCCGCCCGGCGGCCTCGACCCCTTCGTGAGTCGGCTTGCCGACGTCCAGCATGATGTTAAACTGTATACCCGAACTACGTTGACTTTGATCCGTGCTAACGCGCGGTACGTAGGAAGCCCCTACGGGGTCCAAGCTCTTCACTCCATCATCCATCCTGATCCTTACCTGGGCCGCCACATCCCGGTGGGGTCATGCCACTTCTCTCCACTCCACATCACTTGGGAAGCCGCCCATGCGCTGGCCCCAGCGTCGGAGGTTCCCCGTAAGGGGTTCTGTCATCTGATCCACTTTTCGTGTTGATCGGTCCGATGCCGTCCCCGCTGGACGTTAAACTCGCGGCGTACCCCGTGTTAAACATGGGAAGCTGAGGAAAACCTCAGGTGACACAGTTCCCCACACCCAGTGCGGGATGCCTCAGGCCATCATACCTTCGAGAAGCCCTATTAGGGACGGAAGACAGACGTGCAGAGCCGCAGTGTTACGACACGCCCCCAGCACCCAGAGCCACCCGACCTTCTCACCGCAGGTTGCTGCCCCGACCAGACTCCTTGGAGCGTCCGGGCGGAAGCAGCGTAATGAACCGGTGTCGATGAAGATATGGCGCCGGGAACGAGATTCACGAGCATGTCTTAAATCTATGAGGGAGACCCGGATTAGGCGACGAGTTCCGAGGATACGTCCAAGGAAGGAGGAGCCGACATCCCATCATCCCGGTTTCGATCAAGGAGCAGACGCCCCTGAATAAGGGACGGATGCCGCCCGCCTTTGGAAAGCGGGACTGCGGGACCACAAGCCGCGCGCCCATCCCCTCGGGTTGACGGGTGCACGCGCGAACGCGTCCTGGCGGAACAGTCATATGTCGAGAACAACCACTATCCATGTACCAAATGTTCTTATTGGTACACTTCTGATTTTCCTGAAAAAGAAACAATTAGATTTTCGGAATCCAAACTTGTTTGGATCCAGAAGGATTAGATAAAAGAATTTTAGGAATCCACATTTGTTTTGCAAAGTGAGCTTTATGAAATCCTAAGGATTGAGTTTTGTTAAGAGAACAATCTCTTCTCCAATGTCCACCACATTGACACTTGGAACAGAAAATGGTTTTTTGAGGAACAAAATAGTTATTACTAAAA
This sequence comes from Viscum album, assembly GCA_963277665.1. Taxonomy (NCBI): domain Eukaryota; kingdom Viridiplantae; phylum Streptophyta; class Magnoliopsida; order Santalales; family Viscaceae; genus Viscum; species Viscum album. Next base: position 40,165 of record CAUJRU010002253.1, read on the forward strand.
ACAGGTTTGGAATAAGTATAACCAAGACCAGAACGATTTCTCAATGGTCTAATTTGAGAATACATCCTATCAAAGTTTTCTTTTCCATGAGTAAAGTTCGACAAACACTTTTTCAAGGATAAAATCTCTGACTTTAGTTTTAAAACCAAATTCTTGTTTTCTAAAACATTTGAATTTGAACTAGAGTTAGACTCTAAAATGTTTTTCTTTGAAATAGCAGTTTCAAGATCCTTAGAAAGTTTATCCTTTTCAGATTTGACTTTCTCAAGGGTTTTCAAAATACTTTCAAAATCAGAAGTTTTCCCATCAAGATCTTTAGAAAGATCTGAAACCTCTTTAGTCAAAACAGAAATTCTAGAATTTGCTTTTTCGAATCTCTTTTTGAGTTTAGAATTTTCATTTTCAAGTAACTTAGCAAATCTAGAAACTTCTTCAAAAGAAGGTAATGTATCATCTTCTGATGATGAGGGTTCATCATTTGAAGATTCATAATATCTATTATCAACACAATTTGCATTTAAAGAGACATTTGTAACAGCTTCAGCATTATGTACCTTAGCCATGAGACAATGATTTTCAATTGGTAGTCTGGCTAGAAGTCCAATATTCCTTTGTCCTGACGTCTCATTATCTGAAGAATCATCTGAGGAATCACTACCACTTGCACTCCATGTATCGTTAGCTTTCAAGACCTTCTTTGTCTTATAAAACTTTTTCTTGTTTCTTTCAGAGTGTTTCTCTTTTCTATCTCTCCTCTTTAGTAAAGGACAATCAGGCCTTATATGTCCTGCTTTCTTGCACTCATAACAAGTTACCTCAGAATCTTTCCTATCTTTCCTGTCTTTCTTTTTGAATCTATATTGAAAATCTTTCTTTCCAACAATCTTGTTCATCCTCCGAGCAAGATTAGCTAACTCATTGTCTGAAAGATTACAATCACTTGAATCAGAAACAACAACTTTCTTGGATTTAGACCTTGTAACCCTTTCAGGTGTTTTGGCTTTAGATGCAAAAGCTACACTTCCATTCCCATTCTTCTTCTTATTGAAATCAGCATCTCTCTTCATTCTTGTCTCATGCTGTAGAAGAGTTCCAAAGAGTTCATCAAGAGTAATCTGGGAAACTTTTCTATTTTCATCAATAGCTGTTCTTTTTGACTCCCATTCATTTGGCATGATATCTATAATCTTGTCAACAAGAGCTTCATCATCAAGACCCTTTTCTCCCATAGATTGTAAGCTGTTGACAATTGTCATAAACCTCTGTTGCACTTTACATACTGGCTCTCCATAAGGAAAAACAAAACCATGATACTCTGCTCGAAGCATTGCTCTCCTTGTTTCTATAACTTTGGATGTACCAAAATGAGTGACTTCTAATTTCTTCCAAATACAGTTGGCTGCTTCACATGAAGATATCTGACTATATATATTCCTGGTCATAGAGCATAATAAAGTATTGCGTACCTTGTAATTCAGTTGATATTCTTGCTTCTCTTGATTGGTAAAAGTACTAACTTCTTTGTCAGGTATTTTGTAACCTCCAGTAAGCATAATAAAATTGTCTACACCAGTATTGATGACGAAAGTCTTCATACGATCTCTCCAATATTCGTAATCATTCCCATCAAAGATTGGTGGTCTAGAAGGATTCAGATTATCTATTGATCCGATATTCATTCCTGCCATCTATAACAAAAACAACTTTTCCACTCCACACGTTAGTGTAGTAAGTATTTAAGATAAGAAATAGAGCTAGTAATACAAATCAGTGGAAAACCTCCTTTGATACCAATTGTTGGATCGAATAGTAGATATAAAAGTCTATTAGATGGAACAATACAAGAGGGGGGGTGAATTGTAGGTTTAAAAACTTTGAGTTTTAGTAACAAAGAGATTAGTTTAAATGAACTTAAACTAATACAAATACAAACACCCACAATTGTATTGAAAGTAAAAGGTAAGATATATTGTAATACTATTGTAAAGTAAAACAATTGTATTCAAGATGAACACAATAATCAGAGTAATACAAATATGATTGATTCTACCTTAAAGCGTATAGAACCAATTGATACAATATGTAATAGAACAATTGTAATTGAAACAATTACAATTGAATATGTAAAAGAAGAAAGGAAACAATACAATCCCTTTCTAAAACAAACAGCGGAAATGTAAAAGTAATACAATTCTTTTAACCCAAAGAGAAGGGTTATCCTTTCACCTAGGATAAAAGGTCTGTCTCACCAACACCTTGGTGAGCCCTCGATACGATTATCGGCACGTCTGTCTGCCTATCCCTGGCAGCCCTCGATACGATGATCGGCTCGTCTGTCTGCCTATCCCCGGCAGCCCTCGATTTTGTAGGTAATCGGCACCTCTGTCTTTCAATCACTTGAAAGCCCTCGATACGATGATCGGACGCACAAGGCTGATGAGAGAAGTCACAGCGTCTCTCTCTAGAATCTTCGTAGTTCACAAAATCTCTTCGTTCATCAGTTTTCTCATCGTTGTCTTCTCAGCTTCAAATGACCTCCTATTTATAGGCCTCGGGTTCCAACGGTCATATTGCCTCCAACGGTCATATTGAAACAGAAAACACGACATCGTTTTGATTAGTACATAACTAACTCAACGACATCGTTTTGTTAGGATAAGAGATATAGAAAATGTAAAACATGAGTACGATTCATATGCAGAGAGAGTTTTTTGACAAAGTACCAAAACAAATAATAATCATCTGAATAACAATCAGTACGATACGATCGACAGAGTCAGTACGATATGTTTGACAGAGTCAGTACGATACGTTTGACAGAGTCAGAACGATACGTTTGACAGAGTCAGTACGATACGTTTTGGTCGGTACGATCAGTCATCGTTCGATACGATAGACACAACTTGTTATTTACAAACATATGATAGAATACATTTGAGATTTTCAAATTATGACATAAAATATATTTGTGATTTCCAAAACATGATGTAAAAGCCAAAAGAAGACTTTTGACTTAACAATCTCCCCCTTTTTGGAAAGCACAAACACACAAAGTAAATGAAACAAGAAATACTTATCTCCCCCTGAGTTATTGAAAACTCTTCTGAATAAGAAATTGAATACAACTAACTCCCCCTTAGGTATTGACTTTCCCAAGGATTGTATTCATAGATTTTCCTTAAGAGTATTGTATTGCATTCTCCCCCTTTTGTAAAACAATCTTTGCCTTGTAAATATTCTCCCCCTTTGTGATTTACAAAAAGAAAGGAGTAACCTCGAATTGTCTGAAAGAGTTAGAAAAGTAATACAAGACAATGGATAAAAGAGGTTTATAAGAGTTATTACAACACAAAACAAGTTTCAAAAGAAACAAATACAACAATCATTTTCCTCTTTCCTTCTCCTTCTTTATCAGCTCATGAAGCACAGCTTTCATCTTCTTGATCTCCTTCTTGTCTTCAGAAATTGATTCACCTTGAGTTTTGAGAAGCTCCTGTTGATCCGCAAAAATCTGATCCTGATTTCTGATGGTCTCCTCTTGAACTCTGATTACCTCTTCAAGGGTATCAATTCTGCTTTGCAGAGTCTTGTTATCCTTGGCCAACTCAGAATTTTGTTTCTTCAGTAAAACCATTTCATCTTTGAAAGATGAAACCTTCGAAAAATCAGATTGGAAAGCATTCATTCTTTCTTGCAAGTCTTTCACTGAAGGGACATCGGCTCTTTGAGAGGATAAAAGATTCAGCCTTTCAACTGTTTCTTTATCAAGCTTGTTGAAAGCAATTGCAAGATCATTTGATAACCTTCTTATGTCTTCAATAGCAACTTCATGGTCATTGATTGAGCTCTCTGTTTTGTACGACCACTTAGTCATCTTATTACATGCCTTCCTGTGAACAACTGAGCTTTCAGAAAGAACTTTCAAATCGGCTTCTACAGACAAGACTTTCTTCCTTAACTCTTTCACGGATCCAAACTTCTTTCTCTGATTTTCAGTAATAAAGTCAATCTTTCCTTCCAGCCTTGGAAAATAAGGAATAGTTTTCTCCATTCTCCTCAAAACATGAACAATGTAATCACTCTTTTTGAGAGAGATTGTGTGCTCTGAATCAGTATCATCATCGTACGATTCTAGTTCATGTGATTTGCTTGATTCAACAACTAGCTGTTTGCCTTTCGCCTTTTCTTTCTGTTTTCCATCATCCACTTTATCACTGATGACAACAACTTTGTCAGAATGAGAAGATTGAGCATCATTCTTTTCTTTCGATGACATCCTGTCCGGTGATCTTTCCTGATCGGCATGAGGAGTTTGTTGAACACCTTCGCTCAGCTTTTGAACCGATTCCTCTCTACCTTTCTTAGAGCTTTGAAGAAATTCTAAAAGAAAATCTCCTTCTTCTTCCACTTCTTCCATCACTTGTTTCCCTTTCTCTTTCTCAGACTGACTTTGTACGATGGGCTCTTGATGTACTTCCATTGTTAATTGAGCACTTGCATCTTCAACAGCTTTCAAGACTTTAGAAATATCAAAGTCCTGAGCCTTTCTTTTCAACAGAGTCTTCTTTTTCTTTTCAGCTTGAAGGGTTTCTTCTACCCTTATCCTTTCTGCAAAGGCTTCAGCAGGGTCAAGTCCAAACTTTGGATCACCCTCTTTTCTCTGTTCCTTGTCCTTTCTCCACTTTGCAACAACTTCTTTGCTGTACTTCGGCTTCTTCTTTGGCTTTGAACTAGTCTGCGGATCAGACTTTCGAGTAACACCGGCCGATTGATTATCCTTGGCTGGCATCGGTGCCGATTGATTTTCAGGCACTTCAGCTTCTACATCTCTGACAAAAAGTTTTGAATTTGAATCAAAACAAACATTCAGCTTTTTCATCGTACTCTTATTAATCAAAGATGGCCATAAATCCATAGGTTCTCCTTTCAAAGGAATATTACAGAACTTCATACTCTCAAGAATGAATTTCGTGAGGATGGCTGGATACATTATTATCTGGGATTTAATCCCTCCTTTCTTGACATTCTTGATCGTTTCAAAAATGTATCCCATCCTTGAAACAAAATAATCCTCTTGATTGTAGAATCGTACGCATCAAAGAATTCTCGTGATACTAACCTTTCTCTGTGAAAGTCTTTCTCTGTAAAGGTCTTTGAAGACATATCAGCGGGAGTGTTGGCAGAAGATTGAGACATAAAGATGATGCCGATTGGGAAGATCGTACGATTGATTATAGCCGGTTGAGCAGAGCTTCGCCTCAATTCTTGGATAAACGATGTGGGTTTGGGGAGGGGAGGGGGGTATTTATAGGCAAAAAGATATGACGGTTGATCTTCTACGGTCAGGATTAAAGAAAAATAGATCAACGGTTAGAAATAAAAGAATAAAAAAAAATGAAAAAGAATACCTGTCGAAGATCGTAAGGTGATTGCTGGTTTTGGTGACATTACGATAGAAAACAATCTCAATACTATCATCGGTCGATTCAAAAATTATTTGAATGGTACGATGGAAAAGAATTTCAATACTATCATCGGTCGATTAAAAAAAATTTGAATAGTACGATGGAAAAGAATTTCAATACCATCATCGGTCGATTCAAATAAAATTTGAATAGTACGATGGAAAAGAATTTCAATACCATCATCGGTCGATTCAAATAAAATTTGAATGGTACGATGGAAAAGAATTTCAATACGATAAACAGAAAAAATTGAAATAGTCAATATAATAAACAGAAAAATTGAAATATTCAATACGATAAACAGGAAACTAAAAATGTCAATACGATAAACAGAAAACTAAAAATGTCAATACGATAAACAGAGAAAAAATCATAAAAATAGTTAAATAGTTAAATATCAGAAACATAGACATAAAGAAATGTCCTCCCCCTTTCTACGAGGAGTTTCTTATTATTAGGAGAGATGTAAAACAGGAAGTAGATATGAATGATTATTTTAATGTAATCATTCCTAGCTTCTGTTTTATAAATTCAAATCTATCGGAGGGTAAAGGTTTTGTAAAAATATCAGCAAGTTGTTCTTGCGTTCCGATGAATTGTAAAACAATATCTCCTTTTTGTGTGTGATCCCTAAGAAAGTGATGCCTAACATCTATGTGTTTTGCACGAGAGTGATGTGCTGGGTTTTTACTAAGAGCTATGGCACTTGTATTATCACAAAGAATTTGAGTTTTGGAGAAACTCAAACCATAGTCAGTGAGTGTGTGCTGCATCCACAATACTTGAGCACAACAACTTCCAGCTGCTACATATTCAGCTTCAGCAGTGGAGAGTGCTACTGAGTGTTGTTTCTTGCAGGACCAGGAAACCAAAGAATCTCCTAAGAAATGACATGTTCCAGATGTACTTTTTCTATCCATTCTACAACCACCAAAGTCAGCATCTGAAAAACTTTTTAAAACAAAATCATTTCCAGAAGAGTAGAAAAGACCTAAATCCATAGTGTCTTTTAAATACCGAAAGATTCTCTTTACGGCTTTTAAGTGAGACTCTTTTGGATTAGATTGATATCTTGCACATAAGCATACAGAAAACATCAAGTCGGGTCGACTAGCTGTCAAGTATAGCAAACTCCCTATCATACCTCTAAAAATTGTTTGATCTACTGGTTTCCCAGTTTCATCAAGATCAAGAGTATTTGAGGTACTAATTGGGGTGCTAATACTTTTAGTTTTGTCAAATCCATACTTCTTGAGTAAGTCTTTAATATACTTATGTTGAGATATATAAGTTCCTTCTGGTTTTTGAGAAATTTGAAAACCTAAAAAGAATGTTAACTCACCCATCATACTCATTTCAAACTCAGATTTCATTAAAATAGCAAAAGACTCGGTTAAGGATTTCTGAGTTGATCCAAATATGATGTCATCAACATAGATTTGGACAACCAAAACATTTTTGTTTTCCATTTTGATAAAAAGAGTTGGATCTGCTGTACCTTTTGTATAATTGTTTTGTAAAAGAAATCCTGTAAGTCTATCATACCATGCTCTAGGGGCTTGTTTAAGACCATATAGAGCCTTGGTAAGTTTAAAAACATGATCAGGATGTTTTGGATCTTGAAAACCAGGAGGTTGTTCAACAAAAACTTCTTCTTGAACAAAACCATTTAAAAAAGCACATTTGACATCCATTTGAAATAGTTTGAAATTGAAATATGCTGCGAAGGCTAATAGAATTCGAATAGATTCAAGTCTAGCTACAGGAGCATATGTTTCCTCATAGTCTATTCCCTCTTGTTGATTATAGCCTTTAGCAACAAGTCTTGCTTTATTCCTTACAATGATTCCATTTTCATCACACTTGTTTCTGAAAACCCATTTTACACCAATTACAGTTGTTTCTTTAGGTCTTTCAACTAAAGTCCAGACTTGATTCCTTTCAAATTCATTTAGTTCATCCTGCATAGCTTTGATCCAATCATCATCACCTAAGGCCTCACTTGGACTTTTAGGTTCAAATTGGGAAAGAAAAGCAAGATGTTCTATTTCATTTCTTAAGGAATTTCTGGTCCTTACAGGTTGATTTATATCACCAATGATGTTATCACTGGGATGACTCCTAAGAAACAATTGATTTGGGTTTTGTAAAACCTGTTCTTCAACATATGGTAGAGAATCTTCTGTGGTGAATGTTTCAGGAAAAATTTCTTGAACATTTTCCCTATCAGAATGTTCTCCTACTATAGGTTGATAAACATTTTTAGAAAACACATCCGAGGATGTAGGATTGGGTTGGTTGAAAACAAAAGGGTTAGTTTCATCGAATTTTACATGTACTGTTTCTTCAACAGTACAAGTGTTTTTATTGAAAACTCTATAAGCCTTAGAGGTTGTGGAATAGCCTAGAAAGATTCCTTCATCAGATTTTGGTGCAAATTTGTGTAGATTGTCTTTTGTGTTCAGAATGAATACTTTGCATCCAAAAACTTTGAAGTAAGAAACTTTAGGTTTTCGGCCAGTCCATAACTCATAAGGAGTTTTATTAAGAAAAGGTCTAGTTAAAACACGATTTATAGTATAACAGGCAGTACTAACAGCTTCAGCCCAAAAGTGCTTAGCAATTGAGTATTCACTCAACATGGTTCGAGTCATTTCCTGAAGAATACGATTTCTTCTTTCAACAACCCCATTTTGCTGAGGAGTTCTTGGTGCTGAGAAATTGTGAGTAATACCTTTCTTACTACAAAAAGTTTCAAAATCTGAATTTTGAAATTCACCACCATGATCACTATGAATAGTTATCAATGGTAGGTTTTTCTCATTTTTAACTTGGGCTCTAAAAGTTTTGAAATATAAAAAGGCTTCAGATTTCTTTGTGAGAAAATAGACCCATGTAAATCTAGTAAAGTCATCAACTAAAACAAATACATAGTATTTGCCTCCAATGCTTCCAGATTGTGAAGGACCAAACAAATCCATATGCACAAGCTGTAAAGCATTAGAAGTTGAAACTTCATTAATTGATTTAAAGCTAGTTTTATGTTGCTTGCCATATTGACAAGGATCACAGACTTTTGAAGAATCATATCTAAGATCCGGTAGTCCTTTTACAAGTCCTTTCTTTGAGAGTTTTCTTAGGTTTCTCAAATTACAGTGTCCTAGTCTCCTATGCCATAGCCATGATTGGTCTTCTATTACACTTAAGCAAGGTAAGTTTTGGTTCCTAAGGTCTTCTAAGTTAATAGTGTAAACATTCTCTTGCCTATGGGCAGATAGAATGAATTCATCCTTGGAATTGTGAACTAGACACTTATCATTTCTAAAATTCACAAGGTAACCTTCATCACATAATTGACTTATGCTGATGAGATTGTGCCTAAGACCTTTTACAAATAAAACATTTGAAATAAGAACTTTTCCAAGAAAAACAATATTACCTATACCAACAATCTTTCCTTGAGCATTATCTCCGAAGGTAACCTTTCCACCTTTTGTTTTGATAACCTTTTCAAAGAAATCTTTGTTTCCAGTCATATGTCGAGAACAACCACTATCCATGTACCAAATGTTCTTATTGGTACACTTCTGATTTTCCTGAAAAAGAAACAATTAGATTTTCGGAATCCAAACTTGTTTGGATCCAGAAGGATTAGATAAAAGAATTTTAGGAATCCACATTTGTTTTGCAAAGTGAGCTTTATGAAATCCTAAGGATTGAGTTTTGTTAAGAGAACAATCTCTTCTCCAATGTCCACCACATTGACACTTGGAACAGAAAATGGTTTTTTGAGGAACAAAATAGTTATTACTAAAAACAGGTTTGGAATAAGTATAACCAAGACCAGAACGATTTCTCAATGGTCTAATTTGAGAATACATCCTATCAAAGTTTTCTTTTCCATGAGTAAAGTTCGACAAACACTTTTTCAAGGATAAAATCTCTGACTTTAGTTTTAAAACCAAATTCTTGTTTTCTAAAACATTTGAATTTGAACTAGAGTTAGACTCTAAAATGTTTTTCTTTGAAATAGCAGTTTCAAGATCCTTAGAAAGTTTATCCTTTTCAGATTTGACTTTCTCAAGGGTTTTCAAAATACTTTCAAAATCAGAAGTTTTCCCATCAAGATCTTTAGAAAGATCTGAAACCTCTTTAGTCAAAACAGAAATTCTAGAATTTGCTTTTTCGAATCTCTTTTTGAGTTTAGAATTTTCATTTTCAAGTAACTTAGCAAATCTAGAAACTTCTTCAAAAGAAGGTAATGTATCATCTTCTGATGATGAGGGTTCATCATTTGAAGATTCATAATATCTATTATCAACACAATTTGCATTTAAAGAGACATTTGTAACAGCTTCAGCATTATGTACCTTAGCCATGAGACAATGATTTTCAATTGGTAGTCTGGCTAGAAGTCCAATATTCCTTTGTCCTGACGTCTCATTATCTGAAGAATCATCTGAGGAATCACTACCACTTGCACTCCATGTATCGTTAGCTTTCAAGACCTTCTTTGTCTTATAAAACTTTTTCTTGTTTCTTTCAGAGTGTTTCTCTTTTCTATCTCTCCTCTTTAGTAAAGGACAATCAGGCCTTATATGTCCTGCTTTCTTGCACTCATAACAAGTTACCTCAGAATCTTTCCTATCTTTCCTGTCTTTCTTTTTGAATCTATATTGAAAATCTTTCTTTCCAACAATCTTGTTCATCCTCCGAGCAAGATTAGCTAACTCATTGTCTGAAAGATTACAATCACTTGAATCAGAAACAACAACTTTCTTGGATTTAGACCTTGTAACCCTTTCAGGTGTTTTGGCTTTAGATGCAAAAGCTACACTTCCATTCCCATTCTTCTTCTTATTGAAATCAGCATCTCTCTTCATTCTTGTCTCATGCTGTAGAAGAGTTCCAAAGAGTTCATCAAGAGTAATCTGGGAAACTTTTCTATTTTCATCAATAGCTGTTCTTTTTGACTCCCATTCATTTGGCATGATATCTATAATCTTGTCAACAAGAGCTTCATCATCAAGACCCTTTTCTCCCATAGATTGTAAGCTGTTGACAATTGTCATAAACCTCTGTTGCACTTTACATACTGGCTCTCCATAAGGAAAAACAAAACCATGATACTCTGCTCGAAGCATTGCTCTCCTTGTTTCTATAACTTTGGATGTACCAAAATGAGTGACTTCTAATTTCTTCCAAATACAGTTGGCTGCTTCACATGAAGATATCTGACTATATATATTCCTGGTCATAGAGCATAATAAAGTATTGCGTACCTTGTAATTCAGTTGATATTCTTGCTTCTCTTGATTGGTAAAAGTACTAACTTCTTTGTCAGGTATTTTGTAACCTCCAGTAAGCATAATAAAATTGTCTACACCAGTATTGATGACGAAAGTCTTCATACGATCTCTCCAATATTCGTAATCATTCCCATCAAAGATTGGTGGTCTAGAAGGATTCAGATTATCTATTGATCCGATATTCATTCCTGCCATCTATAACAAAAACAACTTTTCCACTCCACACGTTAGTGTAGTAAGTATTTAAGATAAGAAATAGAGCTAGTAATACAAATCAGTGGAAAACCTCCTTTGATACCAATTGTTGGATCGAATAGTAGATATAAAAGTCTATTAGATGGAACAATACAAGAGGGGGGGTGAATTGTAGGTTTAAAAACTTTGAGTTTTAGTAACAAAGAGATTAGTTTAAATGAACTTAAACTAATACAAATACAAACACCCACAATTGTATTGAAAGTAAAAGGTAAGATATATTGTAATACTATTGTAAAGTAAAACAATTGTATTCAAGATGAACACAATAATCAGAGTAATACAAATATGATTGATTCTACCTTAAAGCGTATAGAACCAATTGATACAATATGTAATAGAACAATTGTAATTGAAACAATTACAATTGAATATGTAAAAGAAGAAAGGAAACAATACAATCCCTTTCTAAAACAAACAGCGGAAATGTAAAAGTAATACAATTCTTTTAACCCAAAGAGAAGGGTTATCCTTTCACCTAGGATAAAAGGTCTGTCTCACCAACACCTTGGTGAGCCCTCGATACGATTATCGGCACGTCTGTCTGCCTATCCCTGGCAGCCCTCGATACGATGATCGGCTCGTCTGTCTGCCTATCCCCGGCAGCCCTCGATTTTGTAGGTAATCGGCACCTCTGTCTTTCAATCACTTGAAAGCCCTCGATACGATGATCGGACGCACAAGGCTGATGAGAGAAGTCACAGCGTCTCTCTCTAGAATCTTCGTAGTTCACAAAATCTCTTCGTTCATCAGTTTTCTCATCGTTGTCTTCTCAGCTTCAAATGACCTCCTATTTATAGGCCTCGGGTTCCAACGGTCATATTGCCTCCAACGGTCATATTGAAACAGAAAACACGACATCGTTTTGATTAGTACATAACTAACTCAACGACATCGTTTTGTTAGGATAAGAGATATAGAAAATGTAAAACATGAGTACGATTCATATGCAGAGAGAGTTTTTTGACAAAGTACCAAAACAAATAATAATCATCTGAATAACAATCAGTACGATACGATCGACAGAGTCAGTACGATATGTTTGACAGAGTCAGTACGATACGTTTGACAGAGTCAGAACGATACGTTTGACAGAGTCAGTACGATACGTTTTGGTCGGTACGATCAGTCATCGTTCGATACGATAGACACAACTTGTTATTTACAAACATATGATAGAATACATTTGAGATTTTCAAATTATGACATAAAATATATTTGTGATTTCCAAAACATGATGTAAAAGCCAAAAGAAGACTTTTGACTTAACAGTACGCTGCCCTACGCTTCAGTGTGATTCGTCGACAACCCGATTCACTGGGCGGCCCTGAGGGTATATCCCCAGGGACGGAGACAGTCAATATGGCTGACCTGTCGGGAGAGGGGAACGACTTGGGACTTCTCGACGGGGGATCCCCCCCCCCCCCGAAGACAAGCCGTCGTCAGAGCCATCGGTGAGAGTTACTCGTCATCAGAGGAACCTCCTGGGGCTCCCCGTACCCACTGAAGCACTGACGTTGAGCCGAAACGTCAGTAAAGGAAAAGAGCACAGCGAGGCTATAAAGCCCGCCGACCCATCTGCCTCCATGCAGAGGGCAGAGGAGGATCCCGAGAAGGCTACGCTACGTCAGCAGCTCGCCGAACAGAAGAAGCTGGTTGACCATCTCCTCGCCGAGCGCGCTGCAGAACGGCGGCCTGACTACGGTGATCCTAGTCCAGGACAGCAGGGACCGGAACAACCGCTCCTCGACGAGACTCTCCCGGGCAACCGTGATTACGCCGTGTTCGCCAACAGGAGAGAGGCCATTGCCTACGGCAAGAGGGCGCGGTATGTTTCGCCGCACCCTCCCGAGCGGCGTGACTACCTGAGAGACCCCGCTCGGATTCCTTCCGCTGCCCCAAGGGCCGCTCCGCCCGCCATCCCACAAGCTGCCGAGTTCGACGACCCGGTCGACGACCCGATTGAAGGGCCATGCAATGCGCTCGTGGTTAGAGATCCTCGACAGGACTGGAACCCATGTCCGGACGATCCGATGGCGGCACTCATTGCCCGCATGGAGGCCTTGGAGACTCGGCAGGTGGCGATCCCACCGGACGGCAAGCCCTACCCAGCATGGGTGGATGACATGCCGGCGCCTCCGGGATTCGGGAATCCCACTTTCGCTCCCTTCAACGGGACTGGAGATCCGCCACAGCATTTAGCCCACTTCATCTCGAGGTGCGGGCCTATGTTGGGGACTTCGGCGCAGCAAGAGGCCGCTAAGCTTCGCTGCTTTGTTCAGACACTGGAAGGGCCAGCATTTGTCTGGTACAGCCAGCTACCCGTCGGGTCGGTAACCAGCTGGGAGGACCTCCGTAGACAGTTCCTCTACCAGTTCAGTTCCATGACCCGGAAGACAAGTATCGCAGACCTCTTCAAGTGCAAGCAGAGGCCTGGTGAGCGAGTCGCGGACTTCGTCGCCCGATGGAAGGGTCTCATGTATTCCCTTGACATGCCATTGACTCAGGAGCAGTTGCTGACAATGTGCGTCGGGAACGTCAAGACCGAGCTGGTCCCTTACCTGATCACTCAAAATTACCCCGGAGGGTTCAGGGACTTCTCAGACAAATCTCAACGTCTTGAGGAAGCCCTGCAACAGGCCAGCCAGGCACACCCGCTGCCTCCTATGATTCCTGCAAGGAGAGTCAGCGGGGTTGAGCCCGCTGCTGTTGCCCAGATAGAGGCCCCCAGGCCATTGGAGCTGCTGCCGACGAGGCCAGCTCCACAGCCTCACAGGAATCCGCCTCCACTGGCTCAGTTCCCGGCCCAGCAGCGGCAGCCTCAGAATCGGCCGGCCCCTCCGCGTAATGTACCGCCGCAACCCAGGCGAGATAATCAGGGTCCACCTCCTCGGCCGGCCCCTACAGCCCCTCGTCAAGACCACGCTCCCAGGGGCCCGCGACACCTGACTTACTCATTGCACGAGGATCAGGTCCCCGGTTATTTCCGGAGCGCCCTGGAGCAGAGGATTGTGCGACTGCCTGAGTGTTGGAGGCCAGAGGAGGCACATCTTACGAATAACCCCCGCTACTGCCCCTACCATCGGGCCCTGGGGCACACCATCCAGTGGTGCTATGTGTTTAAGGATTGGCTCCAAGACCAGATTAACAACAATGTAATCAGGTTGGGCCCAGCTCCGGCACAAGTGGAGGGCGTGTTCGTGGGATCAGATGACGATAGTGGCAACGAGGACGAATGGCAGCTGGTCTCCGACCGCGGATCCCAAAAGTATAATAACTGGATGGCCCGCAAGACGACCATTCGCGCCCATGGAATCATCTGTGCGCGCTTGAATCAGCCTGAGCCCCCAGAATCTGCGGGTGCTGCTTTGGCATCGTCGTCCCAGCCTGCCTCTTCCAAGAGGAGCAAACGGCGGCAGCGCAGGAAGGAAGAGCGCGCCCCGCCGGTTCCGCCACTATCCCGCACTCTCGGCGATTTCATGCCCCCGGAGATGGGGGTCCCTACTCGGATCCGCCCGGTGATGGATGATTCATCCGGTGACGGTGTTGGGTACGCTTCGGTTAACACCGTCGAGCTGGTAAATCCCTTTTCAGTTCCCGACGTTGAAGAACACCAGGTGGACCTCCCTAGTGTCCCCGATCGTCGCCACCGTCGGAAGAACCGCAACAGTAGGAGTCGTCGGGGCACAGTCGTTGGTACCTCCAGCCAGGCCGTGCACGCCACTGAGACTAGGCAGCAAGCTCAAAACCGAGCACAACGTGCGCCGCCCCCCCATTCGGGGATGACGGATTCGCCTCCGCCGCTGTTTGTGGTGTGGGACCAGGCAGAACCGCCTCAGCCGCGTCGCGACCAGCTCCGCCCTGCCACGAGTCCATCCCGGCCTCCTGACCCCAGTACGGTGACCATTTCCCGGACTGCAGCCAGTGAACAGCGAGATGCGCCAAGTACCAGTCGGCCGCCGATCCAACCGGCAAGGCCCGTCATGCTTCCAACCACTGAGCAACCTCCTGCAACCAGGGGCTCACGCTTGGCCAAAAAGTATGATGTCCTGAAGCACTTGGCCGACATCCTAGCAAGGCTCTCCATCCTTGAGGCTCTGCGCATGTCATCTGAGATGCGCGAGGCACTCGCTGAAGCCCTGAAAAGCCCCCTCCAGTTTGAGACAGAGGTTGCGGCTGCAGAGGCCTTTCACGCCGGAACGATCGAGGACGCCGAATGTCAGACAGTTATCTCGTTCTCTGGTAAGGATAAAGACCCTCCTATACAGGGACACATTCGTCCACTGTATGTCACTGGCCAGTTCAATGGCCTTGAAGTCCGGCGCTGTCTTGTCGACACGGGGTCCGGGATTAACCTGATTCCAACTCGGACGCTCTGGAGATTGGGGTTGTCTGAGGATGACATGATTCCCTCCGACCTCAGGATCCAGGGGTATGACCGCACCGAGCAAACCCCGGTTGGCAAGATACGTTTGAAGACCCAGTTCGGTGACTTGGTTGCCAACACCGAATTCATTGTAGTCTCTCAGGACACTGCGTACAACGCATTGATGGGCAGGCCATGGCTCCACCTTCACGCGGCGGTTCCCTCGTCATACCACCAATGCCTCAAATACTCCCTTAATGGTCGAGTAGGCGTGCTTCAAGGTGATGCCTCTCCTTTTGCCTCATGTGAAGCCCGCTATCTGGAAGCGGACTATTACAAGAGCAAGGATAAGCAGATCCTGGCAGGTGAGGTTGAGCCTATCGCTGTTGCAAGTGATCCCTGGGCAAGTCTGGATGACGCTTACGTCCTCCCGATTCACCGGTTGGACGTCGCCATGGTCTCGACGGCCTGCGAGTCTCCTAATGAGATGACCGCGACCGCCCGTGCCAGCACCAGTGGCCCAGCAGGATCTGGTAGCCCCAATGCAGTTTCCAACGCAGTCTCTCCCGTGGACGATCCCTCCCCGAGTGGAGAGGACGTGGAAGACGCACCCCCAGCCTTTGAGGAGGGCGTCCCCGCCACGGTCGATGAGTTAATACAGTTGAACCTTGGAACCGAGGCCGATCCAAGACCCACATTGGTCAGTGCCGCCATTCCCTCTGAGGAGCGGCAGCAGTACGTGGACTTTCTCAGGAAGCACCGTGATGTGTTCGCTTGGGGCTATGACGAGATGCCGGGGCTAGATCCTCAGGTAGCCGTCCACCGCCTTGGTCTCCCGACGAACCATCGCGGGTTCAAGCAGCCTCCCAGGAAGATGCACCCGTCCCACGGTGCCATGGTTGAGGCCAAAGTTGACAAGCTTATCAAAGCCAACTTCGTGAGGGAAGTTCAGTACCCCAAATGGCTGGCCAACATTGTGCCGGTCAGGAAGAAGAACGGGCATATCAGAGTCTGCATCGACTTCCGCGATCTCAACCGCCACTGTCCGAAGGATGATTTTCCCCTTCCAGTGACAGAGCTGTTGATTGATGCCACGGCAGGGTTCCAAGCCCTCTCTTTCATGGATGGATACTCCGGATACAACCAAATTCGGATGGCCCCTGAGGATAAGGAGTTCACTGCCTTCAGGGCACCCCAAGGTACCTTTTGCTACAGGGTCATGCCCTTCGGCCTGAAGAATGCAGGTGCCACCTATCCACGGGCGATGCACCGCATATTCAAGCCAATCCTCGACACACTGGTGGAATGCTACGTCGACGACTTGGTTGTCAAATCGCGCCGGCGTCAGGACAATCTCAAAGATCTTGAGAAAGTGTTCGGCTTCCTCCGGTCTCGCTGCCTGAAGATGAACCCGTTGAAGTGTGACTTTGGGGTCACCTCCGGAAGGTTCCTTGGATTTGTGGTAAGATACCGGGGTATTGAGATCGACCCAGAGAAGATCAGGGTGATTAGCCAAATGCCTCCCCCAGGTACCGTCCGGGAACTGCAAGGGTTCCAAGGCCACTTAGCCTATATATGCCGATTCATCGCGAATCTGGCCGGCAAGTGTAATCCCTTTTCTCGGCTCATGAAGAAAGGTGACACCTATGTATGGGATAAAGAGTGTCAGACCGCTTTCGAGGAAATCAAGCAGTACCTGCTTCAACCTCTGGTTATGATGCCGCCCGTATCCGGAAAGCCGCTGGTCCTTTATGTGACCGCCCTGGAACGGTCCCTGGGTGCCCTTCTCGCCCAGAAGAACAACGAGGGAACGGAGAATTGCCTCTATTACCTCAGTCGCATGCTCCTCGATGCGGAAGTTAGGTATTCCCCCATCGAGAAGAGCTGCCTGGCGCTCGTATTTGCCGTACAGAAATTACGGCACTACTTGCAGCACCATGAGGTACAGTTGGTTTCTCGGGTAGACCCGTTGAAATATATCCTGAGCCGACCTATGTTGACTGGCCGTCTAGCGCGGTGGGCTGTGATTCTCCAGCAGTTCGACATCAGGTATGTGTCTCAGAAGGCCATCAAAGGGCAAGCATTGGCAGACTTTCTGGCAGCTCACCCGACCTCCGCGGATCAGCCGCTGGATCTAGGCTTTCCTGATGAGACCATTCTCTCGGTTGATCGATCCGATCCATGCTGGCAGATGCACTTTGACGGTGCTTCCCGGAGCCCCACCGGTAGAAGACTCGATAATCCTAAGCTCAACAGAGTGGGCTTGGGCATCGTCTTCATTACTCCGGAGCGAGCCGTGCTGCCATACTCGTTCCTGTTGTCATAGGGCTGTACCAACAATGAGGCGAAATACCATGCCCTCATCACCGGCCTCGAGTTGGCTCTCGAGATCGACGTGCCCCATCTGTGCGTGAAAGGGGACTCCGAGCTGGTCGTTAAGCAGATCAATGGCGAATATGTTGTCAGGAAACCGGAACTTGTGCCATTGCTGGAGTGCACCCTCCTTCTGATGGCTCGATTCCCTTCTCGGCCAGAAATTGTCCATATGCCCCGGTCGCAGAACGGTCGAGCAGATGCTTTGGCCAGCCTTGCTGCGTCACTTGCAGAGCCTGAACAAGACAACCTGATCGTCCGCGTGACGCGCCGCAGGCTCATCGCTCCCGTTATCCCGGAAGAAGATCGCGGCACGTCGGTAAGTAATCTCACCACGGTTGCCCATATGCTCGGAGCCCCGAGTACCCCAGATATGACAGTCGGATCAGCCCCTGATTGGAGGACTCCTTTGGTTGAGTACCTCCAACATGGCATTCTTCCATCGGATCGGGCCGAGCGCGAGCGAGTTCGACGCCGCGCATCGCAGTTTGTCCTCCAGAGCAGTCCCGGCCTGGAGCAGATCCTCTACAAACGCGGGTTTGATGGTGTTCTCCTCCGTTGCCTTCAGGGAGTTGAGATCCCACGAGTCATGCAAGAGGTTTATGCTGGTTCATATGGCGCCCACCAAACTGGACCGAAGCTGTCCCACCAGATTCGGAGGTTGGGATACATCTGGCCCTCCATGATCGATGACTGCATCGAGTATGCCAGGAGGTGCCATGCGTGCCAGGTTCATACGAACTTTGTGCATCGGCCGCCGGAGCCTCTCCATACCACCAGGTATTCTTGGCGCATCAACCTCGAACCCTGGCACCGGAACCTCATCCAGGATGCCGATGTTCCAGAGCGGCAGGTTGTCCGAGAGAGGATATGTCTTCTGGGCCGGCGTCAGCAAGTCGAACAAGGATTGATTGTTGGAAACAATCTCCTTGGCTCCGTAAACCTCCTCGTTCGTCGCCATCTCAGCTCTGCGAGTGGCGGCATCCCCCTCATTTCCTTGATGCGCGGCCATCTCAGAAGTTTCGGGAGTCGTGCGGGTTAAGGGATGAAGCGTGCGGGATCGGACGAGGCTGGTAGAGAAGTTTGAAGGTTGGCGCGCAATCCAAGTGGACGGCGCACAATTGGGAAGAATTTCGCGCAAAGTTCCGGGTTTTCGCGCAAAGACAGGCGAATTCCGGATGGTTTTGCGCGCCGATCGGGCGAATTTCGCGACCAGAAAAGGCAATTTCGCGCACGAGAGCGTTGAATCTTATCGCGCGGAAGGCCTGTGTACGGAACGCGGAACCCTGGACCCCTATTTATAGATGAGGCCGGGATTCCGCGCCACGCGGAACGCTCGATTACGCGACCGCGGCTGCGAATTGCGCGCCCGGCGCCCCTTTTTGCGCGCCTATGTCCCGCGCAGCCCAGGACTTCGGCATTCCGGCGTCTCCCTTGGAACTCGATCGTTGCGACCTCTCGCCGATCAGATTCCGAGGGGGGGCTTTTGTAGACGCCGGAAAAGTCCGTTGCTCCCAAACGAAGCTCCGAATGCGGAAAGCGAAGTGATATTTGGAGTCAGAGGCACGTTCCGGAGGGCCCGGAGGACTTGGGCGAAATTTCAGAGGCCCGCGCGCAAAGCTGAGTCTCGGCGCGCAATCCTCCCGGGATGCGCGCAATGCGCTGGGCCGGCGCGCTATTTTGCGCGCCCGTGGCCTGCGCGGCTCCCTTGCGCGCCGGGTCCGGATTCCGCGCCCGCGAAGGGAATTCCGAGCCCGAGACCAGATTCCGCGCCCGGGGTTGCCTATAAATATAAGGCGACCCCCGACGTTTTGAAGGTTGCCAGAATCCGAAGCGTCGCTCGTTCGCGCAATCCAACCCCTTCCGCGCGCAATGCCGATCTTCAGGTAACCTCCTTTCTTTCGCGCAATAGAGTCTTGGGGTTCGCCTTCGCGCGCAATCCCCTTGGCTCCTTCCCTTTGAATAAATCCTTAACCCGAAGGCCTTTGCGCGCAAAAGAAGTCTCTTGCGCGCAATTGCCCCCGGGTGCGCGCAATCCAGCCCGATTGCGCGCACCCCCCATTTTCAAAGTGGCCATTCGTTAGAGAATGAGCCGTTGCCCCCGCGAGCTGTCCGAAGCCCGGTGCGCGCAATCTCAATCATCTGCGCGCAAAGGGCTGGCCCGATTGCACGTCAGCCCGCCATTTTGCGCGCCGCCCTGCTGTTTTGCGCGCAAAGCTTCTCTTTTGCGCGCAATCCGCCGGGGTCGCCCCCTTTGACCCCCTGAGGGTACCCGCCTGCATGGCGCCCGATGATTTTCATCCTGGGTGCCCGCACCGTGCGTTGTCTTCCCGTGCGGCCCTCCAGGCTTGCGCGAAGTGACACGGACCCATCGGCGGCAACCAATGTCCAGCATGACGTTAAACTGCACACACGTCCAGCATGACGTTAAACTGCGCATTTGTCCAGCATGACGTTAAACTGCACATTCGTCCCGCATGACGCTAAACTGCATCCTTCCAACATGACGTTAAACTGTACTACGTCCAAGCTGCACGACGCTAAACTGCCTAGCCCCTATCGTCCGTGCAGCAAGACGTTAAACTGCCAAGCACCTTCGTCCTCAACACACGACGTTAAACTGTACTTCGTCCGGCAAGACGTTAAACCGTCCGCTTCGTCCTCAACACACGACGTTAAACTGTACTTCGTCCGGCAAGACGTTAAACCGTCCGCTTCGTCCTCAACACACGACGTTAAACTGTACTTCGTCTGGCAAGACGCTAAACCGTCCGCATGACCCGATCCCGTGCCTCGCACGCAGGGTCCCCCCCTGGTTTGGATGTGGCCCCCACCCGCTCGTCTCTGTAGGGATGTCGGGATTGCCCCTCTTTAGGGACGATTTAATGGGAGCGGCTTTTCCCTACGGGGGTATGGTATTACAAACCCCTAGTTTCTTGTGGGGGACTGCACATGTGTATCTCCATTGCGCTCCCCCACTGCCGAAGCCAGTAGAGGGTGTGACTGGGATCGAGGTGTCTCCTACTTTCGGTCCAAGTCCCTTCCAACTGAGTTTTGCCGCATCCGGGCTGCCTCAAGTGCGTAAGTCCTGACAGAATGAACTACGTGGACTTTGATCCCTGTCTTCTAAACAGGGTATGTAGGAAGCCTCCCTGAGGTTCAAGCCCACCACCTGGTCGTCCCGGTCGTATTCACGTCAGTTCGTCCATCAGTGGACCCCTCCAGGGTTCACGCTCGCGTCGATTCACCTATGAATCCGCCCCTGTGGGAGACTGCCCGTGTGTATCTCCATTGTGCCTCCCCACATCCCCTTTTTCCATCTCTCCTTTTATCGTCCAGCATGACGTGAAACTGTGATCCACCCGGCCGTTCCATCCCCCTCTGTGCGAGGTGGTTCGGTTCAATCCTCCGCCCGGCGGCCTCGACCCCTTCGTGAGTCGGCTTGCCGACGTCCAGCATGACGTTACACTGTATACCCGAACTACGTTGACTTTGATCCGTGCTAACGCGCGGTACGTAGGAAGCCCCTACAGGGTCCAAGCTCTTCACTCCATCATCCATCCTGATCCTTACCCGGGCCGCCACATCCCGGTGGGGTCATGCCACTTCTCTCCACTCCACATCACTTGGGAAGTCGCCCATGCGCTGGCCCCAGCGTCGGAGGTTCCCCGCAAGGGGTTCTGTCATCTGATCAACTTTTCGTGTTGATCGGTCCGATGCCGTCCCCGCTGGACGTTAAACTCGCGGCGTACCCCGTGTTAAACATGGGAAGCTGAGGAAAACCTCAGGTGACACAGTTCCCCGCACCCAGTGCGGGATGCCTCAGGCCATCATACCTTCGAGAAGCCCTATTAGGGACGGAAGACAGACGTGCAGAGCCGCAGTGTTACGACACGCCCCCAGCACCCAGAGCCACCCGGCCTTCTCACCGCAGGTTGCTGCCCCGACCAGACTCCTTGGAGCGTCCGGGCGGATGCAGCGTAATTAACCGGTGTCCATGAAGATATGGCGCCGGGAACGAGATTCACGAGCATGTCTTAAATCTATGAGGGAGACCCGGATTAGGCGACGAGTTCCGAGGAGACGTCCAAGGAAGGAGGAGCCGACATCCCATCATCCCGGTTTCGATCAAGGAGCAGACGCCCCTGAATAAGGGACGGATGCCGCCCGCCATTGGAAAGCGGGACTGCGGGACCACAAGCCGCGCGCCCATCCCCTCGGGTTGACGGGTGCACGCGCGAACACGTCCTGGCGGAACAGCGTAACCCGACGCACATCCACACCGAAACAAAGGTTTAGGATTCACTTTTAGGGAGAAAATCCAGGAACAGGGTCCATAAAGGTTACTGTGCTTCATGGAGATTTGAATACTCTAACTTGGGACTTATTCCTGAATAGGAAACCCAAATTAGAATAGTATTGATAACTGGGTTTTACTCCTGAGAAGGAATCCCAGATCAAACGTAAATTAGGACTAGTTAAAGAGAAATTAGGGGACTTGGGGCTTACTCCTGAAAAGGATTCCCATGATTATGACTAGGTCTTATTCCTGAAAAGGAGACCCAGGTTAGGGATTACGGTTCGGTGCTTACTCCTGAGGAGGATGCCCAAATTTGAGATTGGGGCTTACTCCTAAGAAGGATGCCCAAATTAAGGGACTTGGGGCTTACTCCTATGAAGGATGCCCAAAATTAAGATTGGGGCTTACTCCTAAAAATGATTCCCAAAATTAGAGGACGTGGGGCTTACTCCTAAGAAGGATGCCCAAGTTAAGGAATTAAGGTTTGGGGCTTACTCCTGAGGAGGATTCCCATATTTGGGAAGTTTAAGAATTTGGGGCTTACTCCTGGGGAAGATGCCCAGATTAAAAGACTTATAACTGGGGATTATTCCTAATAAGGAGACCCAGGATAAGGATTCTCTCATCTTAAATTATGAGGTTGAATTAATGAACTCTCAATCTATTGTGAAAATCACTATGTTTTGAGAGATATTCCCCAAAATTCCTTTCAAATAAGGAAGTCAAATCAATAAATCATGCCATAAATGGCTTTGAAGAGTATCTTGAAGACTAAATCTTGAATAGGAAAGGTGATATGGCTTAAGAGGGGTAAAATGGGCACCCAAAAAGGTAGGGGCGCGCAAGTCTTGAAAGGCGTGCAAGTCTTGCGTGGGCGCGCAGGTATACCTGCGCGGCATGTGGGGTACTTGCACGATTTTCAACCAGCATTAAAATACTTGAGCGACTCTTTATTAAACCCTTTAGAATCTTCTTGAGGTTCTTCCAAAAAAGGGGTGCACAAATTCTATTGAAGGAATAAGGAGGCGCACAAATGCGGTCACTTCCCTTAAGTGCTGACCACTCAGGCATGCAAGTGTTGATGAGTTTCAACTCTTAGGCCTTCCTCCTTCTCTTTAGATATTCTGTTCTAGGTAAGAAATTACCTTAGAAGTGTTTTGGATGCTTTGAGAAGAGACTTGGGCGTCGGGAGCTTCAATCCAAATTTCTGGAAAAAATCCTCTCGAATGGGGGGCCACATGGTCTATTTATAGGTAGGAGAAGACCCCGGGCGGTTACCAGACGGTTATCAATTAGGTCGCACAAGTCACTTGCATGACCATAAGGCTTTGGAATTTGCATTGGTCGAGAGTATGGGAGGTCGGAATCATCACACCTTTTTGAGGGGAATTATTGTTTACTCCGGGAAGCTCTTTATAGATTTAAGTTATGTTCGTGAATCCTTATTAAATTACCAAGTATAAAATGAGCTTTCCTTTAGTTTTAACAATCAATGATTAAATATGTAAGAAATTTAAGGAATCTTTTATATGTATTTGAGGTTCTTTATCAATAGAGAATCATCTATATCTATTTAGAGATTCTTGATCAATGTTATCCTTCAAAACATTTATATAATAGTCTCTTGGTCATTATGATGACCAGTCTGGTTTTAAATCCACTCAGTGGGGCACTTGAAGTTTATCGTCATTCAGAAGGACATAGATTATTTCCGAGTTGGGATCGAACCCATAAATGGGCTACTTACGTATCCTTTGTTTTGGAAAAGGAATCAGAACCCACGTAGTTCGAGTAAGGGAGTATGACGTTTATTATTGATGGCTCAAAGAAGGATTTCATAATTACATTTACACTCTAAGCTCACCTGAGTCATGCTCGATGTGAGAAACAAGAGGTATTGGTAAAAATTAGACAATTGTGCCATGAAAGATGCAATCATAAGAAATGGTTTGGGGCTTATGTATGTATGACTGCGCAGATAGATGAAGGTTTATGATTCACTTTTAGGGAGAATATCCACGAACAGGGTCCATAAAGGTATATGTGCTTCATGGAGATTTGAATACTCTAACTTGGGACTTATTCCTGAAGAGGAAACCCAAATTAGGAGAGGATTGATAAGTGGGTTTTACTCCTGAGAAGGAATCCCAGATCAAACGTAAATTAGTACTGGTTAAAGAGAAATTAGGGGACTTGGGTCTTACTCCTAAAGAGGATGCCCATGATTATGACTGGGTCTTATTCCTGAAAGGGAGACCCAGGTTAGAGATTAAGGTTTGGGGCTTACTCCTGAGGAGGATGCCCAAATTTGAGATTGGGGCTTACTCTTAAGAAGGATGCCCAAATTAAGGGACTTGGGGCTTACTCCTAAGAAGGACGCCCAAAATTAAGATTGGGGCTTACTCCTAAGAAGGATGCCCAAAATTAGAGGACTTGGGGCCTACTCCTAAGAAGGATGCCCAAGTTAAGGAATTAAGGTTTGGGGATTATTCCTGAGGAGGATGCCCATATTTGGGAACTTTAAGAATTTGGGGCTTACTCCTGAGGAAGATGCCCAGATTAAAGGACTTATAACTGGGGATTATTCCTACAAAGGAGACCCAGGTTAAGGATTCTCTCATCTTAAAGGATGAGGCTGAATGAATGAACTCTCAATCTTTGGTGAAAATCCCTATGTTTTGAGAGATATTCCATAAAATTCCTTTCAAATAAAGAAGTCAAATCAGGAAATAATGCCATAAATGGCTTTGAAGAGTATCTTGAAGACTAAATCTTGAATAGGAAAGGTGAAATGGCTTAAGACGGGTAAAATGGGCACCCAAAAAAGTAGGGGCGCACAAGTCTTGAAAGGCGCGCAAGTCTTGCGTGGGCGCGCAAGTCTTGCATGGGCGCGCAAGTATTGGTCGTGCAAGTATACCTGCGCGGCATGTGGGGTACTTGCGCGATTTTCAACCATCATTAAAATACTTGAGCGACTCTTTATTAAACACTTTAGAATATTCTTGAGGTTCTTCCAAAAAAGGGGCACATAAATTCTATTGAAGGAATAAGGAGTCGCGCAAGTGTGGTCACTTCCCTTAAGTGCGGACCACTTAGGCGCGCAAGTGTTGATGAGTTTCAACTCTTAGGCCATCCTCATTCTCTTTAGATCTTCCGTTCTAGGTAAGAAATTACCTTAGAAGTGTTTCGGATGATTTGAGAAGAGACTTGGGCATCGGGAGCTTCAATCTGAATTTCTGGAAAAAAATCCACTCGAATAGGGGGCCCACAGGGTCTATTTATAGGCAGGAGAAGACCCCAGGCGATTACCAGGTGGTTATCAATTAGGTCGCGCAAGTCACTTGCACGACCATAAGGCGTCGCGCAAGTAGACTTGCATGACCACTAGGCGGCGCGCAAGTGTACTTGCACGACCATGAGGGATCTTGCACGACCTATGAGAAATGTTCTCCTTGTTCATGCCTTTGTTGATTTTTTATGTTTCTTCAAAGGATGAATCACTTTGGACTAAGGTATTTACCTTTTTTCAGTCATTGGACTCTATGACAGAAAGGAGCATCAACATGGTTATGTTGGATCAATTAAATGTCCAAGACCAATAACCCGATGTCTCCCAAACATTTAAAACTCAAATAATCTACATGAATTTATAGTTAGGTGACTACTCTCCTAGAGCCTAATCCATTTAATTCTTAGTTACCTAAACACTTTTCATAAACACCTACTATCAACCCTCCAACTCTTTATGCTTATTTTATCAAACAATCCAATTTGAATACAATAATTCATTGACATAATAACATTATACATAATTAAAATTGTTTTCAATTCATTAGAGACCACATTGACCATTGTAGGTGTATAGGTGATATCATAATAAAATGAATGAAGATACATCACCCAATATATATATACAAGGGTTAATTACCTCGAACTGAAAGAATACATCAGTTTATTTGGATCGAAATAAAAAATAATCTAGTCACTGAAGAGGTAATGTCACAATTACCTCAATTCAAGCATCATTGATTCAAAATCTATGATATGGGTGGTTTTATTTCAATTTTGTGATTATATATGGAATGATACATATCCCATTGCATGATCATACAACAAAATAATGCACCTAATCCCCACACACGAGGAATTGAAATGAACTACATATATATCATGGACATGGGGAGAATAATGATTTGAAATGATGACAAATTCCATCTAAGAAATCTCAAAGGAAAACTACCATTACACACTCCACCCAAAAATAATCCCTTTTTATATCAAAAGTATAAACATGAAACCTAAAATATAGGCGTTTTATACAATGATCGTATAATACAAACCAAAACTAAAAAATATCATGATCTCATTAATGTTCTTTAGCTCCCTCAATGAAATGGTTTCTTGGATAATCTAAAGGTAAAATGAAATCCATCTCATAGAAATATCATAACCCCTGAAATTTACCTATTGTATAATGAAATTTAATTTAAAACCATCACATATTTTTAAAAATCATTCAAAATTTTTAGAACAAATCTTAGATGTCCCTTATGGGGTTCATCTTTCATAGAATAGATAATGATATCACTTGTATACTTGCCCATGTATGAGTGAAAATTTCATAGAACATAGATTTCGTTAATTAATAATTATTGCAATGAAATTATTTTAGAAAAATGAAATAACCAAATATTCAATGTTCAACAGCTAGTTTATGTTGGTTGTCTGGGATATTTCAACATCTCTAACACTCAACTAATGGTACCCGGAATGTATATCATTTTTTAAAAACCACCAAGATCCCATCAGTTGATATGAATGATAATTTATTGGTGGAAACATGTTTCATTCTTTAAATTTATGATTATTCAAATTACAGTAACCTATTATATTATAGATACTTTCATCATCCGATTTTGAAAAAATATTTAGTGATTCCCAGAGAGAAACACTAAGAATATGATTTATTTTTCAGGGTCCTTAAACTCATAAAATAATAAAATTAACATAGAATGATCCATCTAGTATGATGGTAATGTGAGGGGTATTTTCTAATGGTTTATATGGATAGTGACCTCATCCTCTTATTATGGAGGAGGCCTGAAAACCCGTATATAATCACCTCAAAGAAACAATCTAAAACTACTAAATTTAATCCAAATAAACCTTTCTCTATAAATTAAATGAACATATCCGATACATGAAATTATTTAGATCCCACAACTAGAGAAATAAGTCCTCCTCTCCCTAACCTCAAGTCCCACTCAACATTAGTAGTCAGAGTGTACTAGTTATGGAAAAAACTACACCACAATATTATAATAATCAACCATATATTTGAAATAGATCATCCAATCCACAACTATAATGTTTTAAAAATATTTAGTAATAATATAAGTTAGTCTAACAAAACCACATCATCATTAAATAAAACATGAAACACCATTGTTTCGCACGAAATTTGGGTATGCCCTCCTGGATGGGAGATTCAAACGTTCCGATCGATTTCTAATGGGTTTGTTCGTAGAACTGGAAACATCCCATGATTCCACATCTGTTTGGACCTACATTCCAAAGGTAGGCGCTCATTAGCTTGTAGACTGACGAGGCTTAGGAATTTGCATTGGTCGAGAGGATGGGAGGTCGGACTCATCACATCTTTTTGAGTGGAATTATTGTCTACTCCGGGACTCTCTTTATAGATTTAAGTTATGTTCGTGAATCCTTATTACATTACCAAGTATAAAATGAGCTTTCCTTTAGTTTTAACAATCAATGATAAAATATGTAAGAAATTTAGAGAATATATTATATGTATTTGAGGTTCTTCATCAATAGGGAATCATCTATATCTATTTAGAGATTCTTGGTCAATGGTATCCTTCAAAACATTTATATAAAAGTCTCTTGGTCATTATGATGACCATGCTAATTTTAAAGCCACTCAGTGGGGCACTTGAAGTTTATCATCATTCAGAAGGAAATGGATTATTTCAAAGTTGGGATCGAACCCCTAGATGGGCTACATATGTATCCTTTGTTTTGGAAAAGGAATCAGAACCCACATAGTTCGAGTAAGGGTATGATGTTTATGATTGATGGCTTAAAGCAGGAGGTCACAATTAATTTTACACTCTAACCTCACGTGAGTCATGCTCGGTGTGAGAAACAAGAGGTATTGGTAAAAATTAGACAATTGTGCCATGAAAGATGCAATCATAAGAAATGGTTTGGGGATTATGTATGTATGACTTCCCGGAGGATTTACTTTAGGGAGAAAATCCAGTAACAGGGTCTATAAAGGTATATGTACTTCATGGAGATTTGAATACTCTAACTTGGGACTTATTCATGAAGAGGATACCCAAATTAGGATAGGATTGTTAACTGGGTTTTACTCCTAAGAAGGAATCCCAGATCAAACGTAAATTAGGACTTGTTAAAGAGAAATGAGGGGACTTGGGGCTTACTCCTGAAAAGGAAACCCAAGATTATGACTGGGACTTATTCTAGAAAAGGAGACCCAGGTTAGGGGACTTGGTTTGGGGCTTACTCCTGAAGAGGATGCCCATGATTATGACTGGGTCTTATTCCTGAAAAGGATACCCAGGTTAGGGATTAAGGTTAGGGGATTACTTCTGAGGAGGATGCCCATATTTGAGATTGGGGCTTACTCCTATGAAGGATGCCCATATTTGAGATTGGGGATTACTCCTAAGAAGGATGCCCAAAATTAGAGGACTTGGGGCTTACTCCTAAGAAGGATGCTCATATTAAAGGATTATTATTGGGGCTTACTCATGAGGAGGATGCTCAAGTTAAGGAATTAAGGTTTGGGGATTACTCCTGAGGAGGATTCCCATATTTGGGAACTTTAAGAATTTGGGGCTTACTCCTGAGGAAGATGCCCAGAATAAAGGACTTATAACTGGGGATTATTCCTAAAAAGGAGACCTAGGTTAAGGATTATCTCATCTTAAAGGATGAGGTTGAATGAATGAACTCTCAATCATTGGTGAAAATCACTATGTTTTGAGAGATATTCCACATAATTCCTTTCAAATAAGGAAGTCAAATCAAGAAATCATTCCATAAATGGATTTTAAGAGTATCTTGAATACTATATATTGAATAGGAAAGGTGGAATGGCTTAATAGGGGTATAATGGGCACCCAAAATGTTAGGGGCGCGCAAGTCTTGAAAGGCGCGCAAGTCTTGCGTGGGCGCACAAGTATTGGTCGCGCAGGTATACCTGCGCGGCAAGTGGGGTACTTGCGCGATTTTCAACTAGCATTAAAATACATCAGTGACTCTTTATTAAACCCTTTAGAATCTTTTTGAGGTTCTTCTAAAAAAGGGGAAAGCAAATTCTATTGAAGGAATAAGGAGGCGCACAGGTGTTGTCACTTCCCTTAAGGGCTGACCACTCAGGCGCTTTAGTGTTGATGAGTTTCAACACTTAGGCCTTCCTCCCTCTCTTTGGATCTTCCATTATAGGTAAGAAATTACCTTAGAAGTGTTCCGGAAGCTTTGAGAATAGACTTGGGCGTCAGGAGCTTCAATCCGAGTTTCTGGAAAAAAAATCCTCCCGAATGGGGGGCCCACAGGGTCTATTTATAGGCAGGAGAAGACCCCGGGCAGTTACCTGGCGGTTATCACTTAGGTCGCGCAAGTCACATGGGCGACCATGAGGCGGTGCGCAAGTATACCTGCACGACCACTAGGCAGCGCGCAAGTACTTGCACGACCACTAGGCGGCGCGCAAGTGTACTTGCGCGACCATGAGGGAACTTGTGCGACCTATGGGAAATGTTCTCCTTGTTGATCCCTTTGTCGATTTTTGTTGTTTCTTCAAAGGATGAATCACTTTGGACTAAGGTATTTCCTTTTTTTCAGTCGTTAGACTCTGTGACGGAAAGGAGCGTCAACAAAAGTCCCCCCTCAGAGTTGGATCCAAAGAGAAAAGAGGATTTGACTCTGAGATGAAAAGAAAAACAAGATATCTGGCAGTTTAAAGTCATGCATGTTTGACATACAAAGTCTAATGTTTAAGGTAAAAATATCTTTGACCGAAATGGATTAGAATTGATTCAATTCCTTGACAATTTATATGAACACATATTACCATACTCAATTATGAGAAAAAAATATGTAAACTATGGCTTACGAATATTTTAATCTGAGGAATGATATGAAAAAGAGCTAAAAGGAATTAGAAGAAGTAGTTTCCACGAATGAAGTTACTATTATTTAACAAAACCCGTTAGGGGGTTGAATTATACAGGGCCAGCTAAGGGCATTGGCTGCATGGTCAAATAAATAGCATCTTTCGGCTGACAAGTCTGTTATGTGGACTGTTTATGCAAGGCCACCTTTGGACACGTGCTGCATAGTTAGGCAAATGAACTCTCAGAAATTTACTTTCCTAGTGCTAAAAGCCAGTGAAAGTTTATGGAGATTCAAATTTTCTAAAGTATAGAGTTTGTTGTATGGAGAGAGGTACTTGAATATGGAAAAGATATTTTTAGACAAGATTATCGATGAACTGGATGAATATCACTCCTACGAAGGTCTAACCCAAATGTAAGGAAGAAGAATAAACCATACACTTGAATACATTCAGATCATGAAAAAGGATATGGGAAAAATATGTTAAGGATGGGTATTTTTTTGCGGATCCCTACATACTGTCGTTTAAGACAAATAAGGACAAAAGAGGCATTCTTCCCAAGAATGAAGTTACCATTATTTAACAAACCCGTTAGGGGGTTGAAATATGAAGGGCCACCTAAGGGAATTGGCTGCATGGTCAAATAAATAGCATCATTTAGCTGACAAGTCTGCTATGTGGACAGTTTATGCAAGGCCACCTATGGGCACGTGCTGCATAGTCAAGAAAAAGAATTCTCAGAAGTTTGACATTTTTGTGACTTAAAGTAATGAAAAGGGTTATGAAGATCTGAAAATATTTAAGGTTAGGATTATAACACATAAACATGGGTATTGTCCAATGTATATAGAGATACATATTTTAATTATAACCATAATCATGTTGTGGTTTGGTGCAGAATTGAAATTTTGGACTTCACTACGTATCTCATAAGAATGAGAATCAAGCCATACGTAGTTCTTGAAATGCAGTTTAACGTCGTGCAGGATGAAATTATGAGAGATCTTAGTTTAGGGTCATAGAATTCGGACCATAATAATGAATACACAGTGTGTGTTTCCATGATGACTTTTCAGCTAAGGGACTGAAAGTGAAATTTGGGGTTAGGCCCAAAAGATTTGGGGCTGGATTCGAGGGATACTCGAACGTTCCTACGTATCCCATAAGGATGGGAATCAAGCCCACGTAGTTCTAGAAATACCCTTTGTACAAATTTGGTTCGTACATGTGAAGGGTGAAAGGGGACTTTAGTACAATGACAGTTTAACCCAAGATAAAAAGTTTAGGCATTGCCATGTATGCACGTAGTCTTTTGAAATAAAACATGATTGAAACATCAATGTCAATATTAGTTCCCTCTCAAATGAGGAAATCGAAGAGTATTGTAGTTTATTGTCGTACTGGACAAAAGTGTTGCATATTTTAACGTCATATAATAAGGACGAAAGTGAATCAATGTAAAGATATTGATTCCATGGGCGGTTTCACGAATCAAACATCATATGAGATGGTGGTGAACCTATGTGAAGAGATTGTTTTTGGGCTTGAACCCTGGGAGGTTGCCTACATACCCAGCCTGGAGGGCAAGGATCAAAGTCCGTATAGTTAAATTAAAGAATGAATTAATAATAAAGTTGTTCTTGGGGACAATGATATAATAAAAAATGTTGTTGGGACTTATACATGGTTAGCGGCCCAAAGAGAGTGTTACAGTTGAGGTTTTCTCTAAGCTCACATGAGTCATACTCGGTGTGAGAAACAAGAGGTAACAACAACTTTAACGATGAATAGTTTAATGTCATGTAGGACATATAAAGGGACTATGCAGTTTAAAGCCATGCAGTTAGGACTATTGGTGCTGCACAGTTTAGTGTCTTGTAGCAGGGACAAAATAACAGTTTAATGTCATGTAAGACATATCAAGGACATTCTGTACAGTTTAGCGTCATATAGTTAGGACGATGCGGACAATACAGTTTAACGTCATATTAGACGAAAGGGGGACTGTGCAGTTTAATGTCATGCAGTGAGGATAAAAGAGTGCACCATTTTAACGTCATGTCGGACGCATTGGGGATTTTTCCCACAATTTAATGCCATGTTGGACAAAAGTGCGAATAGTTTAAGGTCTTATGCATGGACCGTGATTATTATATAGTTTAACGTCTTTCCAGACGTATGGGACTTTTATACAGTTTAGCGTCATGTAGTTAGGACGTCACAGTTTAATGTCTTACTGGACATAACGAATTTGGAAATAGTTTATGGTCATATGCATTGACCATGGATGATGCAGTTTAAGGTCATGCTGGACGGTTTAGGGATCCTTTTCACAGTTTAACATCATGTGGGACGAAGTTGCAATTTAAAGTCATACAGGACCATTGCTGTATAGTTTAATGTCATATAGCAAGGACAAACTGATTCTGCACAGTTTAGTGTCATGTTGCGGGGACATCTTCTTTTCTACAGTTTAATGTCATGTTGGACGATGTTGCAGTTTAAGTTCATACTGGACAATTGATGTATAGTTTAACGTCATATAGCACGCAAAAACTGGTGCTGCAACGTTTAGTGTCATGTTGCGGGAACATCTTCTTTTCTACAGTTTATCGTCATGTTGGACGAAGTTGCAGTTTAAGTTCATACTGGACCATTGATGTATAGATTAACTTCATATAGCAAGGACAAACTGGTGTTGCATAGTTTAGTGTCATGTTGTGAGGACATCTTCTTTTCTACAGTTTAACATCATGTTGGGCGAATTTGTAGTTTAAGGTCATACTGGACCATTGCTTTATAGTTTAATGTCATATAGCAAGGACAAACTGGTGCTGCACAATTTAGTGTCATGTTGCTGGGACATCTTATTTTCTACAGTTTAACGTCATGTTGGACGAAGTTTTAGTTTAAGGTCATACTGGACCATTGCTGTATATTTTAACGTCATATAGCAAGGACAAACTGGTGCTGCACAGTTTAGTGTCATGTTGCGGGGACATCTTCATTTCTACAGTTTAACGTCATGTTGGACGAAGTTGCAGTTTAAGGTCATACTGGACCATTGCGCTTATATGAACCAATTGTAAGAGTCTTGGTTCTGGGGACCATATTTTGTGTTTATACAAAATATTTCTTCAGAAATCTGGCATTGGTTGGTTTCGTGATGAGTTCTCCATCCACTGAGATTAATGAGTAAGCTCCATTGGAGTAGACCTTATGTATTGAATAAGGTCCTTCCCATTTTGGTTCAAGCTTGGGATGTTTCTTTCCTGGTATCATTGGTGTTCTGAGAACCAATACCAATTCTCACTGAATGAATGAACGAAGACAAACTTTTTTTTAAAAGCTCGTGCTATTCGATTCTGATAGATTTCCAAGTGGTGTAAAGTGCACAATCTTTTCTCATCTAACTGTTCCAATTCATTCGATCACTTTTGGGATTGCTCATCTGTAGATAACTGATCACAAATGGCTACTCTGAGTGATGGCAATTGAACTTCAATTGGCAAGACTGCTTCTTTTCCATATACCAACGAATATGGAGTTGACCGCGTTGAATTGCGGGTGGTAGTCCGATAAGCCCATAAAGCATGAAAGAGTTTATCAGGCCATGACCTCTTATCTTTATCCACTATCATTTGCAGTATATTTGAAATATTCTTGTTAAAGGATTCTATTTGGCCATTGGCCGCCGCATGATACCGAGATGAATGGTTGGATTTAATGTTGTATTCTTGATATAATTTCTTCACCTCATAAGAACATAAGTTGGTGCCATTGTCCATCAATATGGTATGAGGGACACAAAATCTAGTAATTATGTTAGACATGATGAAGCTAACAATGCATTTAGAACTGACTTCTTTGAGAGGTACTAACTCTGCCCATTTGGAAAAGAAATCAGTAGCAGTAAGAATGCACTTAAACTGCTTGGTCGTAGCTGAAGGGTAAGCTCCCACCACATCCATTCCCCATGTGGAAAATGGCCACGAGTATTTAGTTGTATGAAGAAACTCTGGAGGTCGATGAATGAAGTTGGCATATACTTGGCATGAATGACACTTCTTTGTGAAATTAACACAATCTTGTATCATTGAAGGCCAAAAGTATCCAAGCCTTCGAATTTGATCAGACAGTCTATGTCCAGACTGGTGGGCACCACAGACTCCTGCATGCACTTATTTTATGACAACCATTGTCTCTTCACCATCAATGCATCTGAAGAGAACACCATCAAAACCACGTTTGTAGATAATTTTCTCTAAGTGGTTTGGGCTATCATAAAGAGTAAAATTGACCACACATCGCCAGATTTGTTCGTTCTGGGCTCTATCAGGTGGAAGTGTTCCATTTTGAAGGTATTCCTTGATAGGTGACATCCATCCTGTAGTATGACCATATGGTTCAGGAATGGGACTAATTTCATTAATTTCCTCTATTCTGGATTGAACATAAGGTGATGTTGCATGACGGTGGG
Organism: Viscum album; assembly: GCA_963277665.1. Classification (NCBI taxonomy): domain Eukaryota; kingdom Viridiplantae; phylum Streptophyta; class Magnoliopsida; order Santalales; family Viscaceae; genus Viscum; species Viscum album. Next base: position 74,883 of record CAUJRU010002253.1, read on the forward strand.
CAATACTGATGGTTGTCTCGTCCCGATTTGGATCTGCTAGAGCTGTGGCTATATTGGCTAGTGCATCAGCTTGAGCATTTTTTGATCTTGGGACATAAGAAAAAGTCGATTCTAAAGGGAATTCCTCCATTAACTCTCTGACGTAATCATACAAAGGGATTAATTCTTCTTTTCTGATGGCATAATCCCCATTGACTTGTTTGATTACCAGGTCTGAATCACCATTCACCTTTATGTGATTCACTTGTGCTTGGAGCGCTAACTCCACGCCTGTAATGAGAGCTTGGTATTCGGCTTTATTATAGGTACCACCTTCCCAAAATAAAAAGGAATAAGGTAACACTGCCTTATTTATAGAAATGAGCACAATTCCTAAACCAACTTTGTTGAATTTAGAATTTTCCATTTTCTTCCCTGTTGGACTTCTGGAAGCACCATCAAAATACATTTCCCATGTTTTAGGATTCTCTTGAATAGAGAAAACTTCCTCATCAGGGAGTTCAATAGCTGAAGACGTGTTTTCCACTGAAGGATGTTCACCCAGGAAATCAGCCAGTGCTTGGCCCTTTATTGCCTTTTGAGACACATACTGAATGTCGAACTGCTGCAAAATAACTACCCACCTTGCTAGACGTCCTGTATGCATTGGATGACTAAGGATGAATTTGAGTGGATTATTGTGAGATACCAATTGGACCCCGTGATGTTGCAGGTAGTGTCTCAGTTTCTGAACTGCAAAGATTAATGCAATGCAGCACTTCTCAATACTTGAATACCAGGTTTCTACTTCAAGCATAGTTCCACTGAGATAGTAGAGGCTATTTTCATTCCTAGCATCATTCTTTTGATCGAGAAAGGCACCCAATGATCGATCTAGAGCTGACACATAGAGGATAAGTGGTCTACCTTCAACAGGTGGCATGAGTATTGGTAGACTCAAGAGGTATTTCTTGAGAACATCAAACACTTCTTGACATTCTTCGGTCCACTGGTAAGTGATTCCTTTCTTCAATAATATGGTAAAGGTTAAACTTTTGCCTTCCAAATTGGCGATGAAACGCCAATTATAGGCTAAGTGTCCTTGAAGTCCTCTTAATTATTTCAAATTTTGAGGAGGTGACATACCAAGGATTGATTTGGTCTTCTCAGGATCGACTTCAATACCACGATGGCGTACAACAAAGCCGACAAATTTTCCTAAGGTTACCCCAAAAGCACATTTTAAGGGGTTCATCTTCAAATTATGTTATCGAAGCTTGTGGAATATGACTTCCAAATCAGCCAAGTGATTAGAACGTTGTTTGGATTTAACCACCAAATCATATACATAGCATTCACCAAAATTCCCTAAGAAAGGTTTGAAGATACGATGCATGGAGCGTTGATATGTTGCACCTGTATTTTTTAATCCAAAAGGCATCACCCGATAACAAAACACACCTTGAGGGTCTCTGAAGGCTGTAGATTCCTCATCTACTTGGGGCCATTCGGATCTGATTATATCTGGAATATCCATCCATAAAGGAAAGTATTTCATAGCCAACCGTTGCATCAATTAAGAGTTCTATAATCGGAACTGGGAAATCACCTTTAGGACAATATCGATTAAGATCTCTGAAATTGATGCAAACCCAAATTTGTCCGTTCTTCTTCTTTACAGGGAAAATATTAGCCGACCACTTGGGATACTGAACTTCTCTGGAGAAGTTATCTTTGATTAGCCTATCCACTTCAGCTTCAATTTTGGAAGCATATGTTGGGTGTATTCTTCTCGCGGCTTGCTTAAATCCTCGATGTTCTTTTGGTAAACCAAAATGATGAGTAGAAACATCAGGATCAAGCCCAGGAATTTCTATATAATTCCAAGAAAAAATATCTTTATTTTTCTTTAGAAAATAAATATACATCTCTTGCTCTTCAAGGGTCATAGCCGCACTAATTAAAGTGGGGCGTTGATCTTTCTTTGTACCCAGATTTATTTCTCTGAGATCATTCACAGTGGTAGAGATAACTTCTTAAAATGCTAGAGGAGCATCTCTAATATCTTCCTCTTCCTCTTCATCATGTGCTACTTCTTCTATTTCTACATTCATAGTAGATGACAAAAAGAAATTCTCATGATCATAAGAGATGTCAAAATTTTCACATTTTGAAGAAGAAGCTTCTATTTCTGACCCTATTGATGATAAAGGGTCTTCTTTGGGAAATAAAGAGGAGATGATAGATTGAGAATCAGCATCATTATTCATCTCTGATGTTTCTATAACTTCTTCTGTCCTGATTGGCAAAGTGTAGACTTGTTGGACTTCAGCAGATGAAATGAAAATGTCACCACTTATGCTTTCATCAATGTTTGGTAGGTTAACAATTTCTCCCATGTTGTCTGGATCGATTGCCGTAATTGACATTATGGATCTTTCCGTAAGAGTATTTTGATTGGGGCCTATTTTTTCAATATGACTGATAGGTAACACATAATCTGTACTCACATGTGTAAATGGATTTATTGGAATTTTCTCCAAACCATATGGATCATTAACTTTGGTAATTTCTTTCATTGTAGATTTTTCTCTTCCCTTCATGTGATAAAATTCCGCCTCAATGTATTGAGACTCACATGTCTTGAACGGGGCCTTATCACCATACAATGTTCCAACTTGACCATTGAAACAGTATTTGAGACATTGATGGTATGATGAAGGAATAGCTGCATGCTGATATAGCCAGGGTCTTCCAAGAAATACGTTGAAAGATGAGTCTTGATCGACAATCATGAAATCCAAATTGGATATAAGATCTCCAAACTGAGTTATGAGTGTAACTTCGCCCAGTGGTTCTTGTTCATTTTTATCATATCCTTGTTACATCATGGTAAAAGGAGATAAATCAGATTCTGTGAGGCCCAATCGATGAAGTGTACGAATGGGAATGAGGTTGACTCCTGAACCATTGTCAATGAAAGCTCTTCGGATATCTACACCATTGACTTTTCCAGATAAGTACAAAGGTTTTATGTGCCCATGAACAACATCATCTTCATCTTTATCAGTAAAAGATATCACTGCATGGCATTCTGCAGGATTATTCTTTATGTGATAGACTTCAGCTGCAACAATTTCAGCTTCAAACTCATGAGGACTTGACAAAGCTTCGATGAGTCCATCTCGAAGAACTTTTGATAGATTCAAAGCATCCAAAATTGATAACTTAGCTGGTACATGGGCCAAGTATTTAAATATATCATACTTTTGATCTAGAGGTCTGCGTTTCCCAACATGAATATGCGGTTTAGCAGGTACCTTGGAAGCAGATGCTCTGGAAGCTGATGCATCTTGTATTGGGATATAAGTTGGTAATAACTTAGGTTTTGGAATATTTGACTGACTAGATCCATTTACTTGCTAAGATTAAGAAGATGGAATTTTCAATCGGTCTTCCAAAATAACTGTTCCAAGAATGAGTTGACTATTGGCAGAAGAACTTGCTTGTTCTTTTTGAGCTCGCTGAAGGGCTCTACCACAAGTTTCTGCTGCATACACAGTGCTAGCAGGGGTAGAATTTGAGTAATGGCTTCGGAATGATCCACGTCTTCCCCTGTATCCTGAACCTCCAGAACTTCCTCGAATTCCCTTATTTGATACAGGGAATTATGGCTCATCTAGACTGGAATATGGATCTGTTAATTGAATCATATTAATAGAACCGGAGATTAACTCTTCGTCTAATAAAGACTCTGCCTGATTATCCTGTTTAGGTTGTGCCGTTTGATGGGGCAGTGCCTATGGCATTGAAGTATATGGCATGAAATCTTCTACAGTCAAATACAACTTAGGCCTCGATACATACTCATCTTCTTCTGATTCCACTGTCTTCTTTGAATTGCGCTACCCTTTTGAGGATTTGTCTTTTGATGGAGGATTCACTGCAGCTTTTGTAGGAGACACAATTGGCATCTTCAATTGTGTTCGCAAAATGGCATGGGTCTGATTGATTGTCTTTCGGACCATCCAATCATCATATTTTTGGGCAGTTTTGCTATTGACTTTCTGACACTCGCCTCCTTCCTCTGGATCTGTAGCGGTAACACGCGCTACATGAGCTGAAGAACCCTTCAATTTGACTTGTCCCAAGTCGACCATCTTTTGCAGGAGGTCTTTAAAGACAAAACACTCCTGGATGGGATGCCCCATCATTTGATGAAAGGGACAATAATTGGGACGGTCTTCATCTCCTTCCTTGTTTGGCCTCTTGGGCACTGGTAATTGAACCAAATTATTTTCCAGAGCTGAAATGAAGTACCAGGAACTTGCTCACTTCGAAAAGAGTATTTTTTACTCTTAAAATCATCAAATTGTTTTCGTCGTTGATCTCTTTGATCATTTGGATGAAACGAACATTGTTTTTGGAGTATAGGAGGTGGAGCCCTTCGAGAAGATGAAGGTTTTGAAGTAGAAATAGGTACAGGTTCTTGTTTAAGCATAACTGTAGCATTTTCCACTTTACCCATTCTCCTTCCTGGAGCTGATGGAATTACACGAGATTTAACCTTAGCTTGTATAAGAGAATCTTCAATCTACTGAGCGATTGAATTAAGGTCTCGAAACCCTCCTGTGTATTTCACTGGGATTAATGGCATCCGTAATTCATCACGCAAATTTGCCACACATTTTTGCAACAGCTCCTCCTGAGGGAGTGCTAAACTAAGGGAATACGTTAATCCCTTCCAGCGAGCAATGAAATCAGCGACTCTTTCATTCTCCCTTTGATTGCAGTTTTTAAGATAAAAAACTGTCATTTTTGGAAAAGTTGAGTTGAACTGAAGAAGGAATTTTTGACGAAGATCCTCCCATCCGATGATTGACCGGGATTGGAAGCTTGTATACCAGACAAAAGTTGTTCCTTGCAAGGTTCGCACGAAGCATCTGAGTTTCACTACTTCTTTCTGCTCTGGAGTTCCCATCATAGGATCACAACAAGATACGTAATGTGTCAAATGTTGTTCAGGGTCGCCTGATCCATTGAAAGTAGGGAAAACAGGGTTTTCAAAACTAGATGGAGGAGAAATTGAATCTACACATTCATGGTAAAATTTCTTTTCTGGTTGAACTTGCACACGTTTCCCTTCCATAGTTTCTAACTGAGTTGTTAATGACTCAATAGTAGTTATTAACTTTTGAGAAAAATCAGGTTGAACTTGGTTGTGGGTAGGTGCAATGAATGGAGCTTGGAAAGACATGGTGGTTGGTGCTGCAACAGATGGTAGTGCTACCAACCGTTGTTGCGTTTGACCTGTAGGATTAGACCTCTGAGGGTGTACTGATAAAGGAGGATATTCCTAATCCATATCAGTAGTTACAACAAATTCCTTCGGTTGTCGGACTTCATCATTCTTAAGAAGAAGACTACTCTGAAGTAGTTCTGCATTCAACCTTATTAATTCTTTCATTTCTTCCTCCTCGTGTGCAATCCTTTGCTCTAACATGAGCGATTGACCTTCTCCAGAGGAAGGATATGTAACCTGATTCGTTCCCTTCCCTTTGTTGGATACCTTTTGGAGGGAGGGAAGTGGGTTACCTAGGTTCTGAGTAATCCTTTGACTTTGTGTATGCACACGTTCTTCATTTGTATCGGCGCGTACATTTTCTTGAGCAGGACGCTCTTCATCTAAGTCCCCTGAGTGAGTCTCCTCTGGTTGATTAGCAATAATGGCATTGATGACATTGATTTATGCATAATGCATCGCATCCCTTATATCAACATTTCTGTGATATTGTTTTCTTTAATGTCCTTGATAAGACATTGCCTTTTGTTGATTCAATATTTTAGGAACTTCTTGACGAGTTAAAACTTGGAGGGAATCTCCTAATAATTTGGCCCTTCGTTCCTCTTGGGGCTTCTTCCCCAATCGAGAAAAGACCGATATTCTCTGAGAAGGGGATTGATGATTTGAAAGAGTCCCCAGTCTCGAGGATTGGGGATGCTCCTATTGTTTCCGCTCAACTCCTTGAATCCCATTTGTTGAATCTGAGGGTTGGGTTAATGAAGTACCCAGTCTAATAGGCTGGGGTGTCTCTTGACATGTTATGTCTGAGATTTTCTTAAAATCTCTCCTGATCTTGCGATCCTTAGTTCGGAAATTAGCTGGATGCATTAGCCTGTATCCACTTTTATCACCTGGTTCAACAGACCATTGGATGATTTCCGAAACATATGTCATTTGATGACATGTTTTCTCCATACGAGAGGCTTGTGCAATATTCTCGCTTGCTTGATGTAGGATAAATTCAACAACTTGTTCTCTATATGCTTGATTTTGAGAGGAACTAGTTGAAACATGTTCTTGAGCAAGCTTTTGATTATGAAAAAAGCCCATTGACTGCGGCCGGCCATGGGAAATAACATTGCATGAAACCATTTTTGGTGGGCTTTGCTGACTGGAAAGCACAGTGAAATGTAGTGCTCCGTGAATACCCCATCGTCGGATATGAACACCAGATGGAGCATTGGCAATTAATTGACGCAATTTTCTTAGTGCGCCAAGGCATGAATGTTGAAGGGTTCTCTGCTGCTTTTCAGCCTTCGGATACCGAGAGACAGATAGTGATGCCAAATCAATCTGACGTTGTATCCCTTTTATTATCTTAAGATTATTTACATATTAATCATAAGATAATACCTTCTTCTTCAATTGAAAAAGAGTTTTCCATATGTTGAGACGAATATCATGGATTCCATCATCCGTCAACATCTTTGGAATGTCATACTGGGAGTCAGCCAAAGGCCAAAACATGACTGGTACTTCACTTTTTGCCAGTTTTTTCCTCATGTTCAGCAATTCCTCTTTATCATTGAATGAAGATTCTTCTACATGTTTTGACCAGAGTTGGTGTGTAATTGTTTCTTCATCAAATTCAACAAGAATGGTAGAGATATCATTGATCAAACTATAAGATGTATGACTTAGGGGTGGTTCGGAGAATGACCTTCACCCTGGGCTATCTTCTGATTGAGAAAGTATTTCACTTGTTAGCGATAAAGCATCAGACATGACTGGATTCGCATTTGCAAGTGCCTCAAGATAAGAGGGCTTTCTCGACACTACATTGTCCACCGGAGTATTTTCCAGGCAATGTGAATCACAACTGCGGAGAGGAATTTCGCAGCGAAGTTCATCATCATGGGGAGGACCACCATAATGGGTTACAGCAAAAGATGAGATCTCTTGCTCCTTGGTCTTCTGACCACACAGAGGGTTCTTGTGGCTCTCATCTGAAGAAGAAACTACAAGATTGACTGAATTTTCATACAGCAAGCCTTCATGAGGAAGTGTCTGTTGAAGACCTTCGGAATTAATGTTCCCGTTGTTGGGAAATGAGGGAGTAGAATCCTGAATTCCAATAGATAAATGTCTTAGGGCTTCAAGAACTCCAGCATCGAGCAAAGACTTGTTGTTGATTGGCCTTTGATCTCCTGACTGTGCTGGGCAGATCTTTTTCTTATATGCCTTCTTACTCGCTTTATAAACCACTTGATGATGAAAGTGGTTACTCTGAGCTGGTGTATGTGCCTGATCAGGAAAGATGGTCAGGTTAGGCTGACGATCTCCTCTCAAATCAGGTGTATGTTCCTGACTTGGTTGTCCGTTTGATATGGGGGAGTATGACCCATAACCCTCTTGGACTGCAACGGATGTGTGTGTCTATTCCGAAGTGAATCGTTGATGTGTCACTCCCCTGCTAGGGATAGATTTATGTGTCTATCCCTGAGATGATGCTGAAGCTGTTATGATATCCTGGAGAGCTTCCAGAATATGAGTACGAATTTGCTTCTGCTCTTTCACCATTGACAAAATATGTTTGGTGACTTCAACCGCCGGAACGGGGATATAAATCCATTATGGGCTTGGAGTAGGTGTATGTGCCTTCTCCTGTCCTCCTTTTCCTGTCAGTGAATCCTGATAGTACTCAAGTGTGGAGGCAGAGAGTTGAGTCTGCCTCCTGTTTGCCGTCGGGGCTTTCCGACCGACTTCTTCGTGCTATACCAAGCGAGACTATTGGTAGGCTTGATTAGTATTAGCAGGTGTATATGCCTGCTAATTACACTTCACCAAATGCGGTTGATGAGATCCATCATATGTAGTCAGACGAGCCTGCTGACTAACTGGTGATGTATAAGCAGGTGTATATTCCTACCTATAGTACTCCGCCGGAATTGCCTTGCGGGATTGGCTTGATGCTGCCAGACGAGTCTGCTGGACAACGGAATTAAAACGGATAGGTGTGTGTGTCTGCTCGTTGTTTGCCACCAAGTTAGGTTGTTGGACTTTTCAGGAGATGGCAGGGATAAAAACCTGCCCATTGTTAACCGGATTCCGTCTCTGGCGGTTCATCTTGTCTGCTCGGGTTCGAGGAACCTGAGATGAATGCCTGGAGTCGGTACCCTCATCATGTTGAGGGCACACTACCACACGAGTCTGGCAGCGATTGTTGATGGGAGCCCTCGGGAAGGACTCATGTCTTTTTGAATTAAGGCCCTGAGGGACCTGCTCATTCACTTCCTCAGAGTAAGGGAGTGAATGGAAATTGCGTTCCAGGGATAACGACATGAAACGGTTGGAGATGGTAGTCAGCACCCCCTGCCTCTTGATCACTGGTCTACGTTGTCCGAACGACTTGTTTGAGTTTTTCACTTGGAGGGCCTGTCGGGCAGCCTCCAGAGTTGGGATAGTACCGTGTTGATGGTACTTCTTAACCAGTGCATTTGATACCCAGCGTTAAAGACGCTGAGTAGGTGATGTCATCCTCAAAGCGGATGAAGATCCAGTAGGAATAGCAGCAGTGGTATTTGAAGCAGCAGTATTCACAGATGTGAATTTGAGTGCAGCCATTATGAATATATAGAAGATCTTTGAAAAGAGTGTCTGCTTGATATAACAGACGTAATCAAGATAAAATTCAGCCACTTCATCCTTTGGATGAGCACATATGTCAATGATTTTTTTAGTTAGCCCTCCTATTGAGTTTAAAATAGGGGCTTAACAAATAGGTAAAACATCATTTTAACTTGGTTAAGGATTCACGTCAGGTTCACCATTTTTGTTTCGCACAGAATTCAGGGATGACCTCCTGGATGGGAGATACAAACATTCCGATCGGTTTCTAACGGGTTTTTTCGTAGAACCGGAAACATCCAATGATTCCACATCTGTTTGCACCTACTTTCCAAAGGTAGGCACTCATTAGCTTGTAGACCGATGAGGCTTAAGAATTTGCATCGGTCGAGAGGATGGGAGGTCAGACTCATCACATATTTTTTAGGGGAATTATTGTCTACTCCGGGACTCTCTTTATAGATTTCAGTTATGTTCGTGAATCCTTATTACAATACCATGTATAAAATGAGCTTTCCTTTAGTTTTAATAATCAATAATAAAATATGTAAGAAATTTAGAGAATCTTTTATATGTATTCAAGGTTCTTCATCAATAGGGAATCATCTATATATATTTATAGATTCTTGGTCAATGGTATCCTTCAAAACATTTATATTAAAGTCTCTTGGTTATTATGATGACCACGATAATTTTAAAGCCACTCAGTGGGGCACATGAAGTTTATCATCATTCAGAAGGACATGAATTATTTCAAAGTTGGGATCGAACCCATAGATGGGCTACCTACGTATCCCTTATTTTGGAAAAGGAATCAGTTCCCACGTAGTTCTAGTAAGGGCATGATTTTATGATTGATGGATCAAAGAAGGATGTCACAATTACTTTTACACTCTAAGCTCACGTGAGTCATGATCTGTGTGAGAAACAAGAGGTATTGGTAAAAATTAGACAATTGTGCCATGAAAGATGCAATCATAAGAAATGGTTTGGGGCTTATGTATGTATGACTGCCCAGAGGATTTACTTTAGGGAGAAAATCCAGGAACAGGGTCCATAAAGGTATATGTAATTCATGGAGATTTGAATACTCTAACTTGGGACTTATTCCTGAAGAGGAAACGCAAATTAAGAGAGGATTGATAACTGGTTTTTACTCCTGATAAGGAATCCCAGATCAATTGTAAATTAGGACTGGTTAAAGAGAAATGAGGGGACTTGGGGCTTACTCCTGAAAAAGAAAACCCAAGATAATGACTGGGACTTATTCCTGAAAAGGAGACCCAGGTTAGGGGACTTGGTTTGGGGGTTACTTTTGAAGAGGATGCCCATGATTATGACTGGGTCTTATTCCTGAAAAGGAGACCCATGCTAGGGATTAAGTTTTGGGGCTTACTTCTGAGGAGGATGCCCATATTTGAGATTGGGGCTTACTCCTAAGAAAGATTCCCATATTTCAGATTGGGGCTTACTCCTAAGAAGGATGCCCAAAATTAGAGGACTTGGGGCTTACTCCTAAGAAGGATTCCAATATTAAAGGATTATGATTGGGGCTTACTCCTGAGGAGGATGCCCAAGTTAAGGAATTAAGGTTTGGGGCTTACTCCTGAGGAGGATACCCATATTTGGGAACTTTAAGAATTTGGGGCTTACTCCTGAGGAAGATGCCTAGATTAAAGGACTTATAACTGGGGATTATTCCTAAAAAGGAGACCCAGGATCAGGAATATCTCATCTTAAAGGATGAGGTTGAATGAATGAACTCTCAATCTTTGGTGAAAATCACTATGTTTTGAGAGATATTCCACAGAATTCCATTCAAATAAGGAAGTCAAATCAAGAAATCATGCCATAAATGACATTGAAGAGTATCATGAAGACTAAATCTTGAATAGGAAAGGTGAAATGGCTTAAGAGGGGTAAAATGGGCACCCAAAAAGGTAGGGGCGTGCAAGTATTGAAAGGCGCACAAGTCTTGCGTGGGCGTGCAAGTATTGGTCGCGTAGGTATACCTGCGCGACATGTGGGGTACTTGCGCGATTTTCAACCAGCATTAAAATACTTGAGCGACTATTTATTAAACCCTTTAGAATCTTCTTGAGGTTCTTCCAAAAAAGGGGCGTGCAAATTCTATTGAAGGAATAAGGAGGCGCACAAGTGTGGTCACTTCCCTTAAGGGCTGACCACTCAGGCGCGCAAGTGTTGATGAGTTTCAACACTTAGGCCTCCCTCCCTATCTTTGTATCTTCCGTTCTAGGTAAGAAATTACCTTAGAAGTTTTCTGGAATCTTTGATAAGAGTCTTGGGCGTCAGGAGCTTCAATCTGAGTTTCTGGAAAAAAATCATCCCGAATGGGGTCCCACAGGGTCTATTAATAGGCAGGAGAAGACCCCGGGCGGTTACCGGGTGGTTATCACTTAGGTTGTGCGAGTCACATGGGCAACCATGATGCGGCGCACAAGTATACCTACACGACCACTAGGCAGTGCGCAAGTACTTGCACGACCACTAGGCGGCGCGCAAGTGTACTTGCGTGACCATGAGGGAACTTGCGCGACCTATGGGCAATGTTCTCCTAGTTCATCCCTTTGTCAATTTTTGATGTTTCTTCAAAGGATGAATCACTTTGGACTAAGATATTTCTTTTTTTTCAGTTGTTAGACTCTGTGACGGAAAGGAGCCTCAACAACCATGCACATAAAGAAGACACCCCTTATCCCATAACAAAGGATTATATAGATCAATTAAAAATTTCATATAAAATGTCTTAGTGCCCAAATAAACATTGAAATTTATTGATATATAAGAATGGGGATCACTCGTATAAAAAAATTATAAATCCTTTTAAGATATATAATTCA